>RXPK01000704.1:0-160907 GCA_004143645.1 Protaetia brevitarsis
AATAAATAAAAACTTCTATAGTTACTTAATCTAGCCGTTAATAAATTACAGGTGACAACTAAATAATGTCGCAGTTGTTAATAGCGCGACTTGAGCGGCGTATGAATAATCGCTTCCGCCGTAGCCGGCGCGCGGCGTCATTGGCGACTCAGGCGTGGCGCATGCTCGGCGGCTAATGTGCGTTACCGATCATTTATAAAGACACAGCAGAGAGCAACCGCCGACTAGCGCCTAGCGAACGGAGTCGGACGAGATCTGCACGGAAGCGAACGATTATTGGCAGCGTTAACCCGCTCCCGGACATAATATGCGTCTGGACAAGAGTTAGCGGAAACTTGTATAGGACTGTACGGAACATCCATCAAGCCGTGCGAGGGTTCTTTGCTCCGTTTGTGAAGCGTTCCGACGATTAGTGAGAAAAATAATTAATGGCGACGGTATTCTGAGATATATGTGTGGGATGCAAAGAGTGTGTATTAATAGAGAATCACTGTGGCGTAGATGATACTAAAATAACGACTTTTGTATGTTAAAACCGATCAGAATTATTCCATACGATATTTATTGAGTTGCATGTAACAGCTGAAGATGTGAGTAAGTTTGTATTATAAATAGAATGGCAGTTCAGCAACAAATAATTGCTATCTAAATCTTTCTTTCATATTTAACAACCCCTTTTAGTTTTAAGATCGTTTAGTTTGTGTTATTAGATCAGCTCTTAAAATGTTTTAAAAGTTTATTTGAGCATAGTTAATTTTACAAGTAAATAGTGCTGCCGTGAGATTGCAATCGTTTCATTTATGGATTTTAGTTAAAGATTATTGTTTAATTAAATTCAGGATTAGACCCTGTAATGCCATCTAGTAGCTAAGTTTCGTACTTCTTGTTGGTTCAAACGCATCTTTAGTCGTGATAGTCAAAAGTAATGTCCCATTTTTGGCATCCATTTTAAAATTATTAGTAATTCATTGTCCGTCAAAATAGCTTTTTATTGTTCAAGTTTCGTTCATCAAAACTTTTTCTTTTGCGTGAATCACTCCGCATTGTTAGTTCGCTTCGTGAAAGTTTTATTAGTTACCACGTTTGTTGTAGGATATTGTCACGTGAGAAACATCAAGTATCGAGTGCATTTTCTGTTGTACCTGGGGCTGCCAGGAGAAGTGTTCGTTGCAGCAATATTTTCCTGAAAAGAGGTTTACAAGCAGTAGCGTAAGCCGACATGAATTTAGTTTAATGGCGTCATCTTTAGGTCACTGGTAAGCGGACTTTTCTTTCGGTTGTTAACTTTACTAGTTTTGGTAATCCGGTCCTGTCCTTTAGGACCTATTTTGTTTTGGTTTGAACTTAGAGGGAGAGAAGTACCTAATTTGGGAGATCGCTTATACAACAACGTGACGCGATAAATACCCTTCCAGGCACACACACACCGCCAAAGTTTTTACTGTTATTTTATTTTTTTGTCCCCCTTTTTACCTTTAAAATCCTATCACGTCGTTTAAAGACCGCCAGGCTGAAATTACTAGACTATATTAAGATTAGAAGTTATATTTCTTAAATATCATCATAATAGTAAATTTACTCATTGCACGTTCATTATATATATATTTTAGATTACTAGTTAAGTGCAGAGGTTAAGAGCGAACACCAATTGTGATTGTAAAAGGTGCCAACTTATATGCTAGGATTTGTATTTCATTGTATTTTATTATTTGTTTTCTTTATAACCAATATACAGTATCACCTAAAAATTTGTGTTTTAAATGAATTATTTACGAATAGATCTAACCGTTTTGAACAAACTAGAAAGACCTTGGTGTTATTTTTTTTGCGCGTTGTTAAGCTATCATAAAAGTCTGAACTTTTTTTTAGTGGAAAAAAAGTGAGGGTATTTCTCCAAAGATGAAAAAACTTTTCTACCTTCCATTGTTTGGGATAATTTACACCTGCAGGAAAATTTCGCCTACACGTGAAATATTACCTTTGCAAATGGATTCAGGATTCAGGTGTATGCTTTTTGTAATTCATGGAATCACTTTCTAATTGTCAACATTTCTATCTATAAGCTTGGCAGAGGGTACGTAATTTGTATTTGGTCTGCAGCAACCAATTAGTAGTCCTAACTGCTATTACTTTTAACAGTTCTTCTGCCTTCACTCTCCAACTCTATTTTTTTTTTTTTTTTGTAAATTATGATCTTTCTTTCTTTGAGAACCGTTTTGCTTGTGGTGTTTCTGGTGACCTTTCCCATAACTTTTTGCGCTTATTACGATTAGGAGGGAAAAGCAGGCATACTTTACGTACCGCTGTGGGTCCAGGTGGAACAACAGTAGAAATTGAAAAGCTCATACCTGACTGCATACCCGAATGCCCTAAAAGATGTCGAATCAGTTAATCATAACTTTGCAAATTGAGTGGTGTCCCCTGCTGCGCCGGCTGGAAGACCACGGATGAGCATATCTTGTAGTTTATTTGGAAAGACTGATGCGTGTAGTACTGAAGAACAGTAAGTGTGGTTTGCCATCTTCACTGCAATATGTTTGGATTGTTTGACAACTACAGCGAGCTTTTATACATAGGTTTAGTCCCTGTTATGTTCACGGGCTGATGTGGTATACGCGTGCTCTACAGGAATACGGCTATGCACGATCTATTAGTTTCCAAAGAAGCAAGTAATGTTATTTCGACCGAAAAGTTCTTAAAAATTTTAGATTTGACATGTGATGTGGTATATCCATAACACATGGCACAATGTTCTTTCATATATTTTGAGATTCACAGGAATACGGCTATGCACGATCTATTAGTTTCCAAAGAAACAAATAATGTTATTTTGACAGAAAAGAACTTAAAAATTTTAGATTTGACATGTGATGTGGTATATCCATAACACATGGCACAATGTTCTTTCATATATTTTGACATTCACAGGAATACGGCTATGCACGATCTATTAGTTTCCAAAGAAACAAGTAATGTTATTTTGACCGAAAAGTTCTTAAAAATTTGAAATTTGACATGTGATGTGGTATACCCATGACACATGGCACAATGTTCTTTCATATATTTTGATATCCACAACAATACGGCTATGCACGATCTATTAGTTTCTAAAGAAACAAATAATGTTATTTTGACAGAAAAGTTCTTAAAAATTTTAGATTTGACATGTGATGTGGTATATCCATGACACATGGCACAATGTTCTTTCATATATTTTGAGATTCACAGGAATACGACTATGCACGATCTATTAGTTTCCAAAGAAACAAATAATGTTATTTTGACAGAAAAGAACTTAAAAATTTTAGATTTGACATGTGATGTGGTATATCCATAACACATGGCACAATGTTCTTTCATATATTTTGACAATCACAGGAATACGGCTATGCACGATCTATTAGTTTCCAAAGAAACAAGTAATGTTATTTTGACCGAAAAGTTCTTAAAAATTTGAAATTTGACATGTGATGTGGTATACCCATGACACATGGCACAATGTTCTTTCATATATTTTGATATCCACAGCAATACGGCTATGCACGATCTATTAGTTTCCAAAGAAACAAGTAATGTTATTTCGACCGAAAAGTTCTTAAAAATTTTAGATTTGACATGTGATGTGGTATATCCATGACACATGGCACAATGTTCTTTCATATATTTTGATATCCACAGGAATACGGCTATGCACGATCTATTAGTTTCCAAAGAAACAAGTAATGTTATTTTGACCGAAAAATTCTTAAAAATTTTAGATTTGGCATGTGATGTGGTATATCCATGACACATGGCACAATGTTCTTTCATATATTTTGAGATTTTTTTACGAATTTAAGTGTATGATAAGTGCAATCAAATAACACCAGACTCTTGTCGAAGATATCTCCTCCTTGTCCCCACTCCGTTCTGCCAATCGGTCCGTAGATATCCCGCGGAGATATCGAAACAAATTAGCACTGAAATTATAGGCTTTCCCGGGCCGCTATCTTCATCGCTTGTGATCTGCCGCGGGTCAGCAATCGATTATTGCACCTCTCGAATATCGATGATAATAATCCAGGCGTCCAGATGGCCGAGCTCATAATTCAAACGCTTATATTGCCTATTATAGCTCGCGCACAAGGTATATGCGTGCGATGCCCGGGCACCCTACACTACCGCACTGTATAGGAAGAAGAAAACGTCGGATTCGTTCGGCGATAACGCGACCGCGCGAGTATTTGCTGTTGCGGTTTCATAATTTGAGGGCGGACGGTGTTTCTATCTCGACGTCGATAGGAACCTCTTTAATAATCTGCCTGTGCACGGTAAAGGCGTACAGAAATATGCGTGAAGTAGTCGGCATGATAAACGGACGAATATGGGAGATACTGTTGCGTATTGGAAACACGACCTTTAACGAGAGAAAAACGTAATGGGGATGCGTCGAAACAGTAATACATTGATTTCTGTATACGCAATGGATGTATTACTGTCTCGACGCAACCCCACTTCGTTACTAGCTCTGCGTCGATCCGCTGTGTGTCTATTAGCATTGTTTATATACATACTAGTTAGACAACCTTATGGACAAAATAGTTAACGGATTTTTGAACATTTTGAACAAAAGCGGTAGATGGCAGCACACCGTTGATGTCCATCTCGATTTAAATATAAGCGTTATAGTTAGACTACTACATACAAGATGGCCCTCTTACATGTCCGCAAAATATTATTTAATTGCAATAGTTACCCAAAGGTCAAGGTCCGTATCACGTCCGTATCACGTAAGAGGCTTGTTTGTTTGTCTGATCTAAGCAGATCCGAGGAATTTTACGCGTTTGTTTGTATTTTAGAGCATGATTTGTGCGTGTTTGTTTGTTTAGAGCAAGCAAATCCAAATCACAAAGAGGTTGCCCTTCCTGCTCGCGGTCCGGTGTCCGAGCAATTTGTGCAACATAACCTACTCGCACTAACACCGTGTTGTAAA
Organism: Protaetia brevitarsis; assembly: GCA_004143645.1. Taxonomy (NCBI): domain Eukaryota; kingdom Metazoa; phylum Arthropoda; class Insecta; order Coleoptera; family Scarabaeidae; genus Protaetia; species Protaetia brevitarsis. Next base: position 4,973 of record RXPK01000704.1, read on the forward strand.
CTGTCGTTTGTAAATGTAATCTGATTTATAACTGTATCAAATATATACGAAATAGATAATATAATGATACCAATGTGATTGATGTAAAGAACGATCATAATATTTTAAAAACTTCACTTGGTAGGTACATAAATACTAGTATATGATGCATTTTTATTGTAGTCTAGATTCATTAATTTGAAAAATCATTTTTACTTTTCCTGTTCATAATAGCTGTGACAATCTGACAATAGTAAATAATAAAATTAAGGCTATATTGCAATCGAGCGCGTTTGTTTGTACCATCTTTAACTCCAACTCTGAGACGCTCTCAAGTTACTCTGATGACGTCAGTAGATACTGCTCCAAGCACACAAACAAACAAAGCTATTGAAAGGTTAGTATTGGAGTATTCTGTTATAATAAAAAGAACTTGAAAGTATATTGAAAGACACGTTCTCGTTGACAAAACATTAATTGAAACATTTTCTAATTTTTAAAAAAAAATAAATATTTAAACTTAAAACAAACAAAAATCACTGAAATGAGTGAAGTTAAATCTGAAGAACGCAAATTTGCCAAGAAAAAAAGAAAAAAAAAAGATTACATAAGTTTGTGTTTTGTAAATTTTTATTTTTCTTAGTTTAAGTATGATTATAGAATAATAAAAATGTTTTTTTTTATTAGGAAGAATAAATATTTAGTTTGGGAGTAGAAATCGCCATTTATTTTTACATATATGCACCACGTTACTTATTAAAAACATTCTTTTGATTTCTCTTGATTGCCCAAAGGTTACCTCGTAACTTTTCAGCTAATGAAGAGAAAGAGCGATTCCGTCTTTCCGCAGGTATGTAGATAGAACACAGAAATCTGTCTCTCTCTGACCGAGATACCTGTTGTGTGTGATATTTATCGCGTTTTCAAATCAATTTACATTCACGGATAGAGTGCACCACTTCCTTGAGCAATACTTTATTTTTCCTACAATGCATTACGTTGACTAACTAGATATATTTAAACAATGCTATTAGTATTAATATGAATACGCTGAATCAAAAATGGGTCCTGAAACAATGAAAAAAATTCGAGGATTGCAAGCCTTTTACAGTGAAAAATTAACAAATTAATGTATTTCTGCTATTAACTGTAATAATTATATAATAATAAATTATTATAGTTAATAGGAGAAATACATTAATTTGTACATATTTTATGTTATTACTTTGTTGTTTATAATTCATAATTCACTTACTTTATTTTGCAATTAATACAGTAAAAATATGTTCAATGTTGTACAGAGCAGCTAAATGGACACCGTCACAGAATTTAATGGCCCTTGCTAGCAATACGGAAGGAGGACCGACTTAAACTTATATTTAGTGAATATAAAACCGGTCAATTATAGTGCAGGAAAGAACGTAGTTTCATTCGCCTATAGTATATGAGTGAATATGGCAGCGCAAAGCCTGAGAATGAATGACGTTAATGCCCAAGGTTGCTTTCATAAAGTGGAACGTATACATTTCCTGAAAGCAGGGGACAAGCAATACCATTCACGACATGGCGTTTGTAATAAGTAACATTTTAATTTTTAAACAAATAACTTACTGATAATAATAACAATATATCTTTATTTTTCACAATCAGGTATAGTCATATATAGAGACCGGATTATATGCAAAGAAAAACTGGAATATATGCATCGATTTTTGAGAAAATATGCATGAACCTGGGGCATATATGCAAAAAAATTTCGACAATATGCAAAATTTTTACATAAAATAAATAAGAGCAGAAATTTAAACATTAACTTTATTGCACAAAATTTTTTTCACAACATATTTCTAAAACAATTTATAATTAAATGTTTTTCAAAATTGTGTAAAAGAAAGTTTTGTCTCCTATCAGAATACATATGTTTCGAAATAGAAACGCTTCTTTCAACATCCACAGATGTAATTGGTGCACTTTTTAACTTTGCAATACATTCTAAACTAAAATTAAAGTCGAAATCGTTTACTGTTTCACCTTCCAAAATTTTCTTAACTTTCTTCAATTTCAAATACCCCGCATTTTTATTTATCACTTTTTTAAATTTATCGTATATAGAATTACCTATTATACCCTTAACCTTCTTACATAGCATATCAAAATCGTCTACTATTTCGATTGATTCCGAGAGCGACATCCCTTGCGTTTCTAGTTTACGAATGGAACTTGAAACAAAGCTATAATTTGACTTAATATACAACAGGTTTTGTAGCAATTCTGTTGATGTTACTATCTTTTTACAGTTTTCTAGAACAATGCAGTCAGCAGTGATTTCAAGAATTACATTTGTTACTCCTTCAAAATTATCGGCGAAAAAAATTGCAGCCTCTAACCATGTACCCCATCTCGTAATAATCGGTTCAGGAGGCAACTTAACACCAGGAAGTCGCTCCTTATAAAACTGGATTCTTAAAGGTGCTTTTAAAAATACTTTTTTGACATTACTAATTAAATCATTAATCAAAGGGAATTGATTCCTAATGTCTTCGGCTACACGATTGAACCCATGAGCTAAACAAGTAGTATGAATAATGTACTATAAAAAAATTTTGAAATTTTGCGCGGCTTTTATCATGTATGGTGCAGCGTCGGACAACATTAGTAAATTTTTTTCACAAGATATACTTCCAGGTTAAAGGAAATTTGATAAACCTTCTTGAACGAATTAGGCAATTGTCACATTATTTGTTTTTTGAAGTTCTTTACAATAAATTAAATATGATTTACTTACAATATCTTCATGAAGAATTGCTATTAACAAATGGGCAATATAACGATCACACTTATCCGTACTTTCATTTACCATTATATAAATAAAATTATTCCTTACCAATTGTTGAATTTCTGCTATTGTTTGCTGGTAACAAGATGTGACATAATTTCTTCGTAAGGTACTTTCGTCAGGTATATTATGTTTGCAATATTTTTGCAGAAATGATTTCAAATTAACATTGTGTAATCTTGCTAATGGTATGTTAGACGAAATGAATCCGTTACACAGATCCGTATTATATTCTTCTTGTTCTGAGTTTCACGAAGTTGATACTACACATTGACGTATAGATTGCTGCACACATGCGGATCGCTTTAGTTTTTCACATTTTCCAATATGTGATGGGGTTTTAACGTGTTGATCAATCAGGTATTTTCTGTCGGAAGACACCTACACCACAAAAATTGTCATTTTATATCAAAAGTTATAGAATTTAAAAGCAATTGTAAAGCTTTTAGTAAAATTAAACTTACCAGTTTACTGCAGGCTCGACAAAATAATTTGTCGCCATCCTTTATCAGTTCAGGATATGGCTTAATCCATAAATAAATTTTGTTCGCTATACTCATTGTATGTACGCACTGTATTTCAAAACGTAACACAATTACATGCTGTTTCGCTCAAAGATATTCAATGAATGAATAGTTTATTTGGGAATTAATAATAATAAAACGTATTTACCACATCCCTTCTGCTAGGCGAAATTAAACACGTACAGTTCTTGGAAAACAACATATTAGAGGATTTAGAATAAGAGAGATTAGAGAATCTAATTAATTATTAGAGAAACCAATGTAAAAGATTTATCGTTCTGAGAATTGTCGGCTGTCGATCTACGTTAGGAATTACTAGAAATTTTTACTAATAGAAAGGATAAGAAAAAGCTTAAATATGCAATATATGCAATTTTTGTAAAAATATGCATAGGAATGCCTAAATATGCAATATATGCAATCACTAATTAGCACTAATTAACTTCAATTAGTTTAATACGTCTACATATAGACCATAATTAAAGATATGCAAAAAATAAAATATATGCACATTGCGTATAATCTGGTCTCTAGTCATATATATTATATCTTAGGGCGTAGTTTGGTTTGAGAAAAATCTACTACCAGTCTTACATGAAACCTTAGCAAGATCAAAATATAAAAAATGAAAAGAGATTTTGCCTGTTCTAGCTATAAGCAGAGAGTTATAACTCCTAACATGTAATTCGCTACCTACACACATTTAAAGCTATTTCCTGAGATTGCTCAGAAAACAGAACATTGTATCCTTGAGTTTAAATTTCTTCTGTGGCAACGATTTCAACCATTTAGGTATGGTATTATAGAGTTTTATACAGGGTGAGTCGTGAGGAATCGACCAAACTGTAGGAATGTATTCTACAGGTGAAAATAATAATAATAAAAAAAACTCAAATGTTGTTATGCGATTTTTATTTGTTTTCGAGTTATAGCATAATTAAAAATGTATATTTCGTGTTTTGTATGTCTAATGTCACTACCTCTAGTTCATTGTTGATACAGTGAGGGCGCTGCTATCATAAAAAAATGTTCCCTATACCTTGGAGTAAATTATAACATTATTGTTCGGGTATTGTGACAGAAACTTATGGCAAAATTTGCAAAATATTGGAAATTGAATCTATTTTTACGTATAATCTTTCCGTTCTACAAGAATTGTTAACCTCAGATTTTCAAAAGAAATATTGAATTATTGCCACAAGTTATATAGAGTAAGTGTAAAACAACTGATTCATGTATTTACAATACGAGAAAAAGTACTGGCGCTTGTGTGGCCAAGATTTCAACATGCGTTATAAGCCTATTCTCACCGTTTATTTTCAATTACGCAGATTAGAAAGATAAATTTAATTTCGCGTTTAAGTGTACTTAGTTTACAAAGCCGAAGCGAATCTACTATACTCGTCGACCATCTTCATATACACGTAATTAAATCGGACCACGCCGCAAACCTAGTAATTATCGAAATTGCTATAATTAGTGGAAAAAAGATTACACGTTATTAAGCATTGCCCGGATTTGGCCGCCTCGTATACATAAGGCCGAAGATACGAGGACAGGTAGGTGTTGCGTACAGGTTTAATGGTTTCGGGAGTGTAAAAACAAGCACTTGGACGATCGTGCGGAAGCCTTTGAAGTGACCATAAAAACAGGATACACGTAAATGCGGATCGCAGGCATATATACTTCGGTGAATTACTACTTTTAATTTGGCAAAACAGATTTGAATGATTGTAAAAAAGGTAAATAATTTATATGCATATGGGCTATCAGCGATTTCTGTGCGATGTTATGTTTAATAATAAGAATTATACAAATTTACAACATTTTTTTTAATGTAATATATACTAAAACAGGAAGCTTTTCTGTATCATTTAAAAGTCAGTACGTAAAATTTTACTTACATATATAGTGGTAATTGAGTAATAAAAATATTGAATACTTAAACACATTTCAACGTCATATTTCAAACAAAATCACGCATGTTCCCAAAGATGTCACTTTAACCAGCACATGATCATACACCTTTAACGATTAAAATCACTGAAACATTACATTACATTAAGACACACAATCTTTGCCGTCATCGTATCTCCATTTGTTCTCAATCTTTCCCGTCGTTTTCTTTTTCAAAAAGCTAAACGTGCGTTTACCGCTTAATATAAGCTAAAAAAAAAATATGACACGAGAAGAGAAACCAGCAGAGACACGATTCAGTAACGCCCTCTATGATACCGAGATTCGCACGTAATTACCGCTTTTGGCGGCGTATTTTGACATCGCCGGCTAATTCGGTTTGTTCTGTTTGAAATACGGGTTTCAATGTGCGTTTCTCTGCATGGGAGATACACAATCTAAGATCGTAGTTAATTACGGGCAACTATGATTATTATAAGAGATGATGGGCTTATCTTAAAGATATTTTTTTTTATATTGATGTTGGATAAAGAGTTGGAAGACTGTCAAGGTGTGGTTTTTAGCGGTAAGAGATTAAGAAATGTACGTACTGTAATGTAATGACCAGGTCTTGTACGCAATTGGGTTGTATGAGAAACTCGATTTTGAATATTACTTAATTCCACAGTATTGGATATACGAAAAAAGGTCGCTATATGCCACAGCGCACCACGTGTAGATTAGGTTAGGACTGGAGTGGTGTAGCTGCTAGCTGTGGGATTCACCACAACCGTTACTGGTGTTTCTTCCCTCCTTTTGGCAGAATCTGCAGCTAGCGTCATCTACCAGGCCTATGTTGTACATATGGATATTTAGTCTACAGTGACCAGTCAGTAGACCTACTCTGTTCTTGTAGAAGCTCTTTTGCCTGTCTCTGTCCTGGCCCATTCTCTGAACTGATTATGTATCCTTTCATTGATGGATTTTTTAATTTGCGATTTGGTAGTGCCGAAAGAAGGGCAGATCCAACGAATGACCTTGACGAACCTCGTCTGGCCAGTTCGCCCGTAGCCTCATTTCCTCTCACGGGCGAGTGGCTAGGAGGCCACCCTTTGAGTGCCCACACTTACGGAGCTAACCGCTATAAGTGTGGACTGACTGTCAGAGGAAATAACGACGCTTTGACCTGGCTTGGTCCGTCTTACTTGTGAAGCTACCGTGAAGCTTACCGAAAGAGCCCTTTTAGGTTTCTTTGCATATATTCCAGCTCCGAAGCCGTAGTCTATTTTAGAGCTGCCTGTATACCAGTTTGAATCCGCTCTTAAATACCTGTCTCCTAATGCTTCTTATCTGGTATTGTAACCTGACATTTTCTTTAGGTTGAATTTTTGAACCATCATATGGCATTCCTAAAAGGGGTGCATCCTTAAGTTCATCTAATAGTTTTTAATAGTCAGATAATGCCTTGCTGGTTATTTTCTGGATATGTGAGTTCCATGTACGTCTTTGATCAAACCATACCCCCAGGTATTTCGCCTCTTCGACATATGGAATCCTTCGCCTCCTATCACTAGTGGCTGTAGACCTTCTAGCGTTCTTTTTCTTCTGAATGTGACAACTTGTATTTTCTGAGCATTGCCTGAAAATCGCTCTTATTTACACTTTTTATCAACCGTATTTAAAGCGGTTTGCATACGCTCCACCAGAACCTTTGGAAGCCGCCTGACTATTGTATGACTATTGTAAGGACGTTAGCATAGCCCAGGCAATGAAATCTCTTTCCGAATTGGATCGTTTGGGCTATTTCCATCTTCTGTTGGATTGTTTAAACCCAACGTTTCGGCAGTGTTTCTATTGCCGTCATCAAGGTAGGGTTAGAAGTTAATTGTTGAAATGTTTGAAGTGTGCTCCTACAGAAAGTTTTGCCATATTTTTGTTGATTTTGAACAATTATACCTTATTAACCCATCTGAATGCCGATGGGATTCTTGTATACAGTTACGCACTAACAGCATTCATACCCTATGCAATTCTAAGCTTGGAGCACTGATAGGATATGGTGTCGTCAATATGTATGCAGCTTCTTTCAATTTCCTTTTTGTTTGTTCATCTTCTTTGGATAGGATGGAAGCATTTTTTCAACCTATTTTTAACCGCGGATTTTGTGAAACTTATTAGTGGTTTTCATTAGCTGTAGTAAGAACGTAGGAAGTGAATTTCTGAAACTGACTATAGATCTTAATGGGATATCTGGCTTGTGAGTTTTCGGTAGGCCGTAAAGATGTGGAAGTTTGCTGTAGTGCTGTGTAAGTCTGTTGTATGTGGTCGTTAGTAAATTCAATTTTGTGTTTGTAGAGTGTTTTTTTTTTAATTCTAATCTCTACTGACTTTGTAGGATCTCTGTTTATTTTACATCGTCAGTAGAGATCAGAATTTACAAAGCACTCTTCAAACGCAACAATTATATATTTCTACCAGTAGCCAGAATGGTGATTAGGTTGTCGTGGTGGTTGCACGAGGTGTTTCTTCTAGTATGTAATATAGGATTTCTATTTTATTAAATAATGGATTTACAGTTTAATTTTAATTATTTGTTACCTGCTTTTATATCAATAAAATAATATACCACCACAAATAATAAACCACAACATTAAAAAGCATCAGGACTCCTATTCAAGGTGAGTACACTTATTTGCAACATTTAAGCTAACAGTCAAATACTATCTAGTATATTTTGGATTAATAAATTTTAATTTTAATTTTAATTAGAAACAATATCAAGATTTTTCGCTATTTCAAATGTTAAATCACACCTCTCAAAATATAGTTGTTAAAAATTCAATTTAAACTGGTGTAACAGTTAGAATAGTTATCCTTAAAATTTGGAAAATGCAAGACACTTATTTACACACAATTTGGAACATTAAACATGGTGCAATTACTTTAATTCTTGTTGCAAAGAAATTAACAAATTAATGTATTTCTGTAATAACTAAGCAGAAATACATTAATTTATTCAATTCTTCTTAACGTACACCCAAAGATATCTTAAAAGAAGATTCGTCGCTGCGACAACAGTTGTTTACTGTTAAAATTCAATTGGAACAGATATCTACAAGACCACTCGTCTTTCCGTTGGCATTATGTTCCGCATTGATCTTTTCTTCAAATATGTTGAAGAAAAGATCAATGCGGAACATAATGCCAACGGAAAGACGAGTGGTCTTGTAGATATCTGTTCCATTGAATTTTAACAGTAAACAACTACAATCCATGAGACATGACAGTAAGGTTAAATCCAAATTTCTTGTAATAATGAACAATTTTAACTTTTTTTTTCAAAATACTTCTAGGCCCGTGTTAAATACACGATTTAGTGATTGTAAATTTACCGATTTTTTCATTTATTGATAATTCGGTGAATGAAAATGAAAATACCGGTAAATTACCGGTCATTTCTTTTTCATGTGTGACATTAATGGGGATTCCCCAAGAAAATAGAGTTAGAAGTTAGACTAGAATAATACATATTTAACACAATCTTAAGGCAAAATATTAGAATTTTGTAATAAATATTTGTATTTAATTATTTTAACAAGTAAAACAAAATATTTAAGAATCAAATTTTAATGTGGTGTATTCAAAATTGCTATTAATTTAAATACGTGAAATGTTGTTTATATAAATACTTACTATTATTTTTAAATATTAAAAAATGAGACATTTACTTACTCTTTAAGAAAAACGATTTTAAAGCTTTAAAAATCTTAAAAAACTCCAGAGCACAAATCACATATGCTAACTCAACTTTTTTCGAGAGATAAATAAAATCCACACAAAAAAACCATAAAATGAGAGAATTGAAATTGCACTTGATGACAAAGGCAGGTAGGAAAAGTGGAGTGTTTTTGCTTCCTACCGTCCTAGCAACAAATGAACATTAATCTGGCTTTTCTTTCCGCTGCTTTTCGTTATCCGTCTGGTTTCCATTCTTATTTTGTTTTAATTTCTACACGATCTTTTTTCAATTTTTTGCTTTTTTTGTTGAGAATTTTTTGATTTCTTCTCTTTCTGACTAACTCGGTAGAATGGAGGTTACACGTTTCTAATCAAAAGTTTTTGTCAGTTTCTTTTCTATATTCTCTATTTTAGGGCATTACAGCGGTTCTCTATCTCAAGAAAGTTTAAATTAAAATTAAACAAAAAACATCTCCCATATTCCGTAGTAAAAATTTCTAGTATGGATTTTTCATTTACCGAATTACCGGTAAGTTTTTGTAATTTACCGGTAAATTTACCGAACGTTTTTTGGTCAATTTACCGGTTAACCGGTTATACAATCCTTAACACGATTCATATTAAAATTTCATTACTTTTACAGAAGGATACGAAATATAAAACAATGTTATCAAGAAAAATTTACGTTTTTATAATTTTCTATATATATATCTATCGACAAAATATCTGTTTTTTTTTTCACATGGTCCTGAATTTTATGAAAAACTACACATTGCGTAACACATAATGTGTGGATAAAAAATTATTTATAGGAACGAAAATCTCTTCAGTGATTTTCCACCGCACATTACCCATACACCAACCGTTTCTTAATCCGACTTTATTATAAACTGGTCGGGAAACTGAGCCGTTAAAAAATCAATTTACAACTAAACGCGGTACTAACTTTACAACACAACACGCCAGCCGTAAAATATTAGTGCCAGGGCCTATGTTTATGGAAATTTCGGCCAAAAATTTTAGTTCAATTTTTATCTTCGATAATAAGTACTTCACGTCGCTTTTAAAATCTGAAAAATATGTAAAAATAAAAGAAGCACCAAGCATCACCAGCTACAGTATCAGATTAGTCTTCGACGGTGAGAAAAAGAGAAATGTATCCACCGCTGAACCCTTAATCACCGAGCCACGGGGAGAATTTATGGGATTCGACGCGCCTCTCTCGGTCATAGTTTTATTTATATCGACGCCCGGGAACTAACCACCGCCACCCCTCCTCTCATAAGGCTCTCGGACTTAAAAAGGTTGCGCCCGAGTGAGTTATTGCTTTCGTCCAGTGCCCCCGTTTTATTCGTAAAGCGAGCCGGTCGCGCATTAGGCCCGATAATATCGGGATACAAGGGCCGCTTAAGCCCTAATTTGGCACTAAAGATCGGTCGTAAATCTTCTCGGTCGCGCGGAGAGCGAATTTAGTGATCAATCGGCGCGCACGGAAATGAAGACGGTCGACGGTCGCGTGAAAGAAATCGATTTGGCGGTCGTAAATCGTGCAGGAGGAGTTTTGACGGAAATCGCTCGGGCGTGAGAAGTGGAATTGGTCACTAATAGAAACCGAAATTTATTGAAATGATGCGCACTAAAAAATTTTTGGTGTAATGTTGGCGCAATTTTTTGTTTATGTAAAAACACATGTGTTAAATATTGAATTACAGAAATCACCGTAAAGATGGCGCTTCCTCTGTTTCACATTACTAATGAGTAGAGACCGGATTATATGCAAAATGCATATATTTTATTTTTTGCATATCTTTAATTATAGTCTATATGTAGAGGTATTACACTAATTGAAGTCAATTAGCGCTAATTAGTGATTGCATATTTAGGCATTTCTATGCATATTTTTTACAAAAGTTGCATATTTTGCATATTTAAGCTTTTTCTTATCCTTTCTATTAGTAAAAATTCCTAGTAATTCCTAATGTAGATCGACAACCGACAATTCTCAGAACGATAAATCTTTTATATTGGTTTCTCTAATACTTTTTTCCAAGAACTGCACGTGTTTAATTTCGCTTAGCAGAAGGGATGTGGTGATAAACTATTCATTCATTGAATATCTTTGAGCAAAACAGCATGTAATTGTGTTACGTTTTTAAATACGGTGCGTACATATAATGAGTATAGCAAACTAAATTTCTTCTGGAAGTATATCTTGTGAAAAAATTTTACTAATGTTGTCCGATGCTGCACCATACATGATAAAAGCCGCGCAAAATTTACAATTTTTTTATAGTAACATTATTCATACCACTTGTTTAGCTCATGGGTTCAATCGTGTAGCCGAAGACACTAGGAATCAATTCCCTTTAATTAATGATTTAATTAGCAATGTCAAAAAAGTATTTTTAAAAGCATCTTTACGAAATCCAATTTTATAAGGAGCGACTTCCCGGTGTTAAGTAGCCTCCTGAACCGATTATTACGAGATAGGGTACATGGTTACAGGCTGCAATTTTTTTCGCCGATAATTTTGAAGGAATAAAAAATGTAATTCTTGAAATCACTGCCGACTGCATTGCTCTAGAAAACTGTAAAAAGATAGTAACATCAACAGAATTGCTACAAAACCTTTTATATATTAAGTCAAATTATAGCTTTGTTTCAAGTTCCATTCGTAAACTAGAAACGCAAGGGATGTCGCTCTCGGAATCAATCGAAATAGTAGACGATTTTGACATGCTATGTAAGAAGGTTAAGGGTACAATAGGTAAATCTATATACGATAAATTTAAAAAAGTGATAAATAAAAATGCGGGGTATTTGAAATTGAAGAAAGTTAAGAAAATTTTGGAAGGTGAAACAGTAAACGATTTCGACTTTAATTTTAGTTTAGAATGTATTGCAAAGTTAAAAAATGCACCAATTACATCTGTGGATGTTGAAAGAAGCTTTTCTATGTCGAAACATATGTATTCTGATAGAAGACAAAACTTTCTTTTACACAATTTTGAAAAACATTTAATTATAAATTGTTTTAGAAATATGTTGGGAAAAAATTTTGTGCAATAAAATTAATGTTTAAATTTCTGCTCTTATTTATTTTATGTAAAAATTTTCCATATTGCCCCAATTTTTTTGCATATATGCCCCAGGTTTATGCATATTATATTCTCAAACATCGATGCATATATATGCGCATATATTCCAGTTTTTCTTTGCATATAATCCACTCTCTAGTAATGAGGTATATTGTTGATATTAATCATAAAAAGCACAGCAGTCAGGGTTATAAAATATTAATCTGGTCTTTTTATCAGTTAAACATCCAATTATATACATTAAAGCAGCAACTGGTGGCAGATAACGGCAATGATGTCAGTAAAACTTCTATTTTTTTTTACACTGTGAAAAGAGATTGCACTAAATGAAAAGCTCTATAACTTTTGATTTTTATCATCTTCAACGAAAAGAATACCTTTTCTCAGAAAATTGTTTATTTTAATTAAAAGTAGCGTGCTGTTTTGCCGGAAGACTATTTTTTTCTTAAGTACATGCTGTTCGACGAAAAGTATGTAATTAAATGGAATGCATCTCAGTTTTGATTAATATTTTATAATGTCTGTATAACTTCTGTTTAAGTAAGACAATACACATTACATATTATATTGTTATTATTATGTACATATTAACAACATATTTTAGTTTTTTTAAAGTATTATTGAATTATAAACGTATTTTAAATAAAAAACGCCGGACGTTTTGGTTTATTTGTGTAAACACGCATTGATTTAAAACTTTTGCCTTTTAACGGAAAATGCAAGCACCTGTATTCAAGCTGAGTGCTTTTTTACGCGGTAATATTTTGGTTTTATTCATGTTCGCACGTGCATAAGTCTCAGATATGCAAACAATAATGAACAAAAGTGAATATTTTTCGCGCGAGAGGTTAAAGAAATTTCAGAGATAATTGGAATCTTTTCAGTTAATGCTGATTTACTTATAGCCAAGGCACTTTATAGCAGTATATAGTGTTTGAAGGTTTTAAAACTGTTATACACGGGAAAAACGATCTTGTTTTCGACTTTCAACCATTTTTCATGCATTTAGTTACAGTTACTAAATTATTACTAGATTTAGGAATATTAAAAATATTCCTGTATTCAATCAAACAAATAATTTGGTTAGTATCTAGATTTATTTGAAGCTAGCGCAGTATGTATTAATTAAGGAAGTAAAAATAAATATCGCGTTTTATTTTCGTCTAGCAGTTTTCTCCCCATATAATACAGCAGATGAGCAGATATACCATGTAGTAGAGAAATTGTCGCACAGATGGCGCATCTCCTATTTCATTCCAGTAACAGATAATATTTCGCACAAAATAGACTGGAAACTACGATCGTAACATAGTAATCTGCTGTATTTACCAGAGCAACATCTGATAGGAGTCATTGCCATTGAAAAGGCGATTTCTTTAACGGCACACTAGGATGGTTACTGCGGCCAATTCCCCAATTCTACTAGGATTTACAACATTCTAACGGCAAATCCCTTCTTAGTGGATTGGTTTTTGGAGATAATTCATTTCCATTTCGATTAAAAATGATCACGGCATTTTGTTATGTTTACGCTTAAGTCTAAAATGAATAAATGTTATAAGAAAGCGAAAAAACCTCTTGAATCAAAATGCTTACGTTTTTTTGCCAATATGCAGAGCTTTCAAGTTCAAAATAAAGAGGACTTGAATCTACTATCAATATCTTTCAATTAAAAGAATGAACTGCTTCAACGAAAAATATATTATTTCCGAGAAATGCGTGAGTTCAAAATTATATTCCTTGTCAAGAAAACACCAAATCATGTTGGCCAACATAGAAAACGCAAGAAGTTTTGGTTTAATGGTCTAATGCAATTCCTTTTAAATAAAAAGGATACTTCTATCAGTGTAGATTTAACATAAAACAACAATTTATATTACTTAGGACACTTACTAATTTGTATTTTACATCCAGTGGTAGAAAATGTCAGAATTCCATATGTCAAAAAGGTGAAATACCTTGGGATATGGTTTGATCAAACCTATATAGGTTCCATATGGAACACTGTCGCCTTGGACATGAATTTGTGGTTATACACAAGGGTAACCGGACCCAACATACGGAGCAGTAATATGGTGGCCAAAGGTACGACAGGCGAAGGTGGCCAAAACATTAAGTAACTCACAAAAGCTGGTGTGTCATTTGTCACGGGTAAGATGGAGATATCAGATCAGTGAAGGCATTCCTGATTAAATATAAATCAGAATTTATTCAAACTCCACTACACTATTTCATATTAGATATACTTAAAATTATTAGCGATAATTATTCGTATTTTCTTTGTTATTATTACTTATTGGATTTTATTTCAATTTCTATTTTTATAAGGACAAATCTCTATTTCACCTTACTTTACCATGTTAGATTTTCGTTCCACATAATTACCACCATAACTTATTTGTCCACAGAAACTTAAAAATAATCCCGCCGTATTCATTTCCTCAGAAAAACCAAGAGACCACTTCCACCACACAAGAATAATATAATTACCAAACATCATCACACACAGGTCAAAAGCTCTAATTTGATACCTGTACACATAATACGACGCTAATAATCCGAAAAGGATTGGGTTTTTCGGACCTAATTATACGTATGCTGGAACAGCGGATACAAAACATTGTATTAGGTTATTTACACGTAAGTTTTTTTCCTTTCCGATTTCGTCGTACGAGTAGCACACCACGCATCTCTAAATTACCGCCGAGTAGGATGAACCAGCTTTTCTCTCTCCTCCGAGCCAGTTTTATTATTCCCTTTTTTTTTTGGACATCCAAAAGAACTGACGGATCGTCCCGTGCAGTGTAGCGTACAACACTAAACATATTTTTACGGATCTAATTATACCTTAAACCGTTGTTCGTGTCATTAATTTTCATCACTCCTTAGATATTCTCTTTCGTCTGCTCGCCGAGGAAATTTTTTTTTGGTCGTACAGCGCCATCTAGTTTACGATCGGCCCGGTTATATATAGTAAATGTCAAATTGCCAACACCGGAACGCCCGGGTTGGTTGTTTGGTGATGTTCCTGTGTGATTTACGTGGGAATAGAATTATTTAATACTTCACTTCCTTTGCTATTCATTTTTTATCATGTTGTGCATTCATATATTAATCTACAAGAAGCATCCGCACTTATGAACCACATAATTAATGTGTTATTTTGTATATGTTTATCTTTTTCGTTTAATGTAAGAAATTCAGCATTGAAATTATAATGTGTGCACAATTTAACACATTTCCTCCATTCTAAGTAGCTACTATCATGAAAATAATATTTAAAATTATCACTAATTGATATCTTAAACTCGATGGAAGGATATAATGTGACGTTAAGCTACTTGATTGTGTTGAAAAAATTTATTTATCGTATGATGTCTGTTATGAATAATGTTCGATCATTAATAAAAATTTCAATCGCATTTTTCAATACGTTTTCCATCTCCAATGGCGCTTGACTGTCAGGTACTATTAGCCTCTTCGGTTTGTATTTAATAGATTTTCTATTATTTGATTGTCTGAAGGAGTAATTAATTTCTTTGCTGGTGATCGAAATCTAACATGTGTCAACAAGTTGAATAACATGTTTTATATACAGACTTCTCCAAGGCATTTGGCACCCTTAACCATGAAATTCTACTTCGTAAGCTCTCAAACTTAGGTTTTACTCCGAAAATTATAAACTTTCTTCACACATATATAAATAATCGTGTCTGTTATGTTGCTTACAATAGCTTCGTATCAAATTCCTGTGTAGCTTGCGCTGGGTTCCACAAGGTTCATTCTTGGGTCCCTTATTCTTTAATGTTTATTTAAACGGTCTCTTGTCATTAGTGGATTGTAGAATTGAAGCGTATGCTTATGATTTAAAGATTTATAATAGAATTTCTTTTCTATCTGAGTGTGGGTTATTACAGAAAAATCTTGACATTGTGAATCATTGGTGTTATAGAAATAAAAATTAACCTCGATGTGAATAAGTGTCCTGTCGTTTCATACTCGACGTGTAACATCACAATAAGTTTTCCTATTCAGCTAATAATAATAATAATAATAATAATAATAATAATAATAATAATAATAATAATAATAATAATAATATATTTACGTTCCATAAATATCGTAACGTGTAGAACAAGTCAAAAAAAAGAATATGAATACATATACATGCAAATACAATGAAATGTACATTTACAACACATTAAAACACTAACATTTAGTTTAGGTCATTGTTACAGTCAAAAAATCTTCGATCTTGTACAGAGTGACCCGAGCCAGGAAAGCTTTTATTTTATTTTTAAATTGTAAAAGTGGAAGAATTTTGATTGATCTAGGAATATGATTATAAATTTTTATACATTGGTACAGTGCTGTTTTTTGTAGCTTACTTAAATGTGTGGATGGTGGCAAAAGATAGCTATTTGTTGTGCCTCTGGTGTCATGACTGTGCAAAAGTTCATATTTGCTAAAAAGATTGGTATGATTACATTTAGTAAATAGAGCACATTCTAATATATATAAACCAGGTAAGGTAAGTATTTTATACATCTCAAAGGAATATTTGCAGGTATCACGGTGACCAATACCAAACGTGGCTCTTACACAAGCCTTTTGTAGGAGAAAGATCCTCTCGGCTTCTACGGAATTCCCCCAGTATATGATGCCATACCCCAAACGTGAGTAAACATTCGCGTAGTATGACACCAAAGCCGCTTCAACGTTGACATTCCGGGATATCACTCTCAGGCTATAGCATGCACTGGACAACTTTCCTGATATGTACTCAATGTGTGATCTCCAACTAAGCTGAGAATCCAGTTTGCATCCCAGAAACAGCGTGTTCTCCGAACAGGTCAGTACTTTATCATTGTATTTAACACTAATGTCTTGCGCATTGATAGAAAATTTTAATACTTTAGTTTTATCGATGTTTAATTCTAAGTTGTGATAAGCAAACCACTCTAATAAAAGTGTTTTCTAAGATTGTTACTATGTTTAAGCTGTCTTTCACACGAGTAACAGTTGTTGTATCGTCTGCAAAATTATTAGCAAATCAGAAACAACAGCCGACAAGTCGTTTACATATAACAGAAAAAGTAGGGGCCCGAGAATGGAGTCCTGAGGCACCCCGCACTCCACTGATCTTCATTCTGACCTGATTTCATTACCTGATTCATCATGACCGACTACACACTGGTATCTATTTATCAGGTACGACTCTATCCAAGCCAACGGCAAACCTCGAAACCCAAATATTATTACTATTTCTAGATATACCAAAATCCGTGATCTTGGTGTGTGACTCCCAGCTATCTTTTACTGAGGATATTACACAAATCGCTAGCTCTGCTTCCAAAAATTTGGGATTCCTAATACGATCCTGCAGACACTTCACTAATGTTAATGTTATTAAGAGCCACTTTTTTGCTTTTGTTAGATCCAAACTCGAATATGCCTGTTATTTGGTATCCCTGTTCCCTCTATCAGGAAATTAGTTTGGAGAGGGTGCAGAAACGGTTTCTAAAGTATTTATCGTTTAGTTAGACCATGTTTATCTACCTCGCGGTACTAATTATGATGATTTACTTGATAGGCATAATACGACGCCTCTCACACGTCCACCAAGAATAGATACCAGTAGTTATTTTCTTATTAAACTTATCCGAAATAGAGTTGATTCGCCCTCTTTACTGTCTCAAATACATTTCAATATCAATATCAAGACATTCATTTATACATACAGGGTGTTTCAACGACTAAGAGAAACCGGTTCGTTTGAGAAGCGGTCTTCTGATACTGGATGGCAGAGAATAGCATGCACTCCACAGATAGAAGATCGAATTTTGAATATTATTGATGAAAATCCCGAAACTAGTGTTAGAAGAATTTCGACTCAAGTGAGTGTAAGCAGCAATCTTGTTTGGAGAACTCTTCATGAGCAACTCCTATACCGCTACCATATCCAACGGGTACAAGCCCTTACTGCTCCGGATTATCAAGCGAGAAGGGCTTTCTGTAAGTGGTTTTTGCGAGCAGCTGCTGATCGGCCAGATTTCGCTGATAACATCCTTTTCACTGATGAAGCTGGTTTTACTAAAAATGGAATATTTAATTTCCACAACAATCACGTTTGGTGTGACGAGAATCCTCATCATACCGTTGAAGCCAGGAACCAGCAACGTTTCTCTCTAAACATCTGGTTAGGCATGATAGGGGAACGGTTGTTAGAACCGATTGTTTTGCCACAACGCTTAACAGGTCCTGCATACTTCGAGTTCTTGGAAAATACTTTACCTAAACTTTTGGAAGATTTACCCAGAAAAACTAAGACTGAACTAGTTTATGCAAGATGGAGCGCCACCGCACTTTACGCGTGCTGTTAGGGAACATCTTAACAATGAATTTCCTGGGAGATGGATAGCGCGAGCAGGTTCCATTGCTTGGCCTCCAAGGTCTCCCGTTCTAAACCCGTTGGACTTTAGTATCTGGGGTTATTTGAAAAGTTTAGTGTACGCAACACCGGTAAACGATCTTCCAGAGTTGCGTCAACGAATAGAACACTGTTACCAGATAATACCAGAAAAACCCTTGTTTTTTGAAAGAGTGTGCGCTTCCTTTGAAAGCAGATGTAGATCCTGTGTCGAAATGGAAGGACGTCATTTTGAACATCTTCTTTAGTTATAATCTATTTTATGTTAAAATGCAATAACATCTTAATAAAAACCGCTAAAGCAAACTTATTCTGCAATTGCGATAAAATCGCTGTTATCTCGTAAGCAGTTCATTTGTGGACATATGTTTATTACGACTTTTACCTTATTTTCGATCGTACTACATGCCCTTAAAATCTTTAAACGATGTTCCAAAACACCCTCCTGTATATTGTTGTGTCCCTCATTGGGCGCCAAAATAAATGATTTTTGGGCTTCTAAATTTTAATTTTTTGTTAATTTTAGAAACTTTCCCACAATTTAGTATCTTTATTTAAAAAAAGTTCGAGACAAGCAATGACATTTGCTTTGCCTTACACATTTTTATTACTTTTAGTTTAATATTTAATCTTCAATTGTTTTTGTTCACTTTTATTTTCAAAGAAAAACAAAACAAAATAACGTTTTCGTGCTTTTATTGAAACAAAAAAAAAATTAAGCAAAGACGTTCAAAAACAAAAAAAAAGCACGACGAATAAACGAGATCAGAACAATATTCCTTGCCTCGTTTCATCGTTGTATAAGCGACAGGTCCTAATAACAACACGGTTTATTCGCGTCGAGGTGTGTGGTCTGTCCGCACTTTTACGGCGAACCAGCAACTCCACCGTCGCAGCGGCAGCAACGTTCCTTCCTTTGCCTCGAACCTCGTCGTTATATCACCACACAGCGACACCGGAATAGCGCGGAGTATAGTTACAGACGGAGGAATATTGCTCCCGTTGCATTCTGCATGTGTATACGCTCGCAGTAGTATATTCCGTAAAAGCGTTCCGGGTCACGAATGTGTTAGTTATGCGCTCCGCGCCGGCCGCACGGGTGAATTTTGACACTCGGCAATAATCGACCTCTGCAGGAACTGAGCGTGGAATGCCCTAATTGCATAAACACCTGTTCGGTTTTCTTCATCGTTTTTCGTTTCGTTTGCGACCGCATCCGTCAGGGGTAACATAAATTGTGCGCACATATCGAATGGCGATTTATGGTCTCGGAATGTGTGGTACATTTCCAGTAGTTGTAGTAGCAGAATTTAATGATGTTTGTTGTTCATGGTGTCAGAATTTGTGGTGAGAAAAATTGGTTTTTTAAATCGAAACAGCTACAAGAGTTAAATTAAATTGTCAATGTGAAAAAAATCTTAATAATCAAATGATAAGGTCCAACTGAGGTCGCAAACAATATAAATTTTTAAGTCTATACGTATTTTTCAGGTACATAGGGGAAGGTGGGGCAAGATGGGTACATTAAGCTTTAGAACACTGCATCAGGATTGCAAATTGGTATACAAGGTTCTAAGTCCGCTTGTTGTAATCTTTAAACATTTATCTGCTGATGGATGAATATACACTTTTGGATGAGTACTCTTGATGTTGTGAGATATTTTTGAAAAGAAATGTGTAAATACACCATCTTGCCCCACCATGGGGGCAAGATGGGGTGGCAAGGGTTCCAGGTGAGTTAAGAATGGGTCGTACCATAAATCTAGATAATAGGTAAAAAAATAGACTCTTAAAGTATTCTTAAAAACATGTAAGAACAAAGTATAACTAACAGCTTCTTGCGGGTTTCGCCGTGTGTCAAAACTTTCGCTCGACGTTTCGCTGTTCATACTGACAGCTTCTTCAGGATAACTGAACTGATTCTCCATGGTCCGACATTCTTCTTATATACGCCCCTGGTGCATCCAACCGTGTAGTTTCCGCTCCATTGACCGTGACGGTTCGTAGTAGGCTCTTCCACGTGTTGCTAAGGTGGTACCCTTCTTCTCTGTTAACGGTTTTATTCTTTTCTATTTCTATGGCTTCCCTGATAAGTCTTTTCCCGTAGTTCTTGGTGGTAGTTATTACTTTTACATTCTTGAAATCCATTTTGTGTCCGGTGTCGTGCATGTGTTCTGCCACCGCTGATTGCTCGGTCCTTCTTAATCTTGCGTCCCTCTCGTGTTCTTTTATTCTTATGTCGATGGCTCTTCCTGTTTGTCCGACGTAGCACTGTCCGCATTGGCATGTTATCTTGTAGATACCTTCTGTGCGCCCCTTGGGTATCTTATCCTTTGCGGTCGGTAGATACTGCTGGATCGACGTTGCAGTCCCGAAGCGTACTTGTACGTTACGTTTCTTCAAAATTCGGCCTACTTTTTCGGTGACTCCTGCTATGTAAGGTAAACACGCCATCCCTCTTCGTGGTTCTGTAGTTTTCTCCAGTGTCGTCTTCTTCTTAGTGGCTCTCCTAGTAGCATTCCTACACGCATGCTACAGCACGCAGTATTTAGAAAGAAGACGCACACCGATAGATATCTGCATGCAAGATCTCACCATCATTCCGATGCAGAAGAAGACATTAATACAAACTTTGCTATCCAGAGCCGAAACCATCAGTGACGAACAACATCTTACCAGTGAAAAGATACATTAAAGAAAGCACTAAAGAAGAATGCTTACACTGACATCGACTATATACGATCGCTTAATCCGTCAAGAACCTCTTGAAAACATAATATAGCTTGTGGCAAATTTGAAACTTTATTCCGTCTTGTAATTTTACAAAATTTATAACATATGGCATAAGATGTACGCCAAACCGATATATTACTTTATTTTCACGTATTTATCAATATTTTCGACCGTTACAGACCTTAACAAAAAACTGAAGTTGTTTCTATAAATTTATTTTTCAAAACGTCAAAAGAATTGTCTGACAATAAAGTCGAGTCCTTCAACAAGTTATACAAAAAATGATTTACTGTACTTAATTTTTGTGTTATACGATGACGAATCCCTAAAACAATTCCACATTTGGGTTACATATTAGCGCACTGAGAAAAATAGGCTAAGCAAAGTGTTTACTTGATAAAAAATTATTTACAATAGATAAAGTTTTACTTGGAACTATTCTCGTTAATTAATACCTGCAACTAAACCCAGTTTCC
The DNA here is from genome assembly GCA_004143645.1 of Protaetia brevitarsis. NCBI lineage: Eukaryota > Metazoa > Arthropoda > Insecta > Coleoptera > Scarabaeidae > Protaetia > Protaetia brevitarsis. Next base: position 26,683 of record RXPK01000704.1, read on the forward strand.
TGAATGCAAGTTGTTAGTGTAAATAGTGCTTTTATTAACGGCTATTACACAGCGTACCTGACAAATTTATGGTAAGTAAAGTATTACTTATGACTACTGGTACTGTATCTAACTACAGCACATGCTTAGTAGAAGTAACAACAATGCTGATCGCTATTAAACTCATGTATTTTCTTAAATAGGTAACAACTTGCCACAACTATGATTATTTGAGTTTTGCTGCCACCCCGTGATTGTTTTACTATTCCTGATTGGCTAATGCGGTGGAGTAATAAAATGGTCCCCGAGATTGCGACGCGCGCAAGCTAGCGTCAAGTAAGAGTTACGGACGTGTGAAAAGGTCGTCGAAAAGGAGTGACCTAGGAATACGGCCATTGTAGGCCAGTTGGAACGCAAATATATTAAAAATACCGAGTGGGTTAACTCAAGGCCCCATCCGTCTAAAGAATCCCAGCGAAAGAAGAAGTACCGACCCTATAAGCAATCGGATGTTTCAAGATGACAGTTTTAAACCACGTGGTGAGATATTTGAATTCCCCATCATTGTGATGATATCTGCGCCCGCTGGTAAAGTTAAAGTGTGGATGCCGTCGCTACCTGAGTGACAGTCCAAGTGCCACCTGCAGTTAGGGATACCCCGACGAAGTGCCGTTTTCGAGGCGATCACCGGACATAACCTCCACGTACGCCGGCAGAGGATCAACTCGTCGAGACAACGCTCAGTACAAAGAACCAACAGAAACCGCAAGTTTACCGCCTAGGTATATTATTTCTTTGTTTGTTATTAGTTGTAACTTCAAAGCCATATTTCTCTTTGTTCTTTGTTTAGATTTCAATAATTTCAATAACTAAATAACGTTTCAACCTTTTACCTTATCTTTTATTATTGCTTTGTTCATTTTTTTCATTATTAAGGAATATATTTTATGAGTAATTACGTTGTAAATTGTTTAAAAAAAAACTGTTGTTAAAGTGAAACCAATATCTTTCATTCATATCAGGTAGTCACTGTGTTTGTCCCACACAAAATAAAACTATTACTAATAATACTGCTTTTTATTTAAATTTATATTAAATATTCACTAAACTTCCTGGTTTCCTGCACTACCTATAAGTTGAACAACAAATTTAAGGTAAGTATATTGTATATTTATAGCAAACCATTACCTTCTATATATCAGGGTATTTAGTGAACGTGCATTAATGATACTCTTTCCTTCTCACAAGTAATCTAAATAGCTTGTATTAATTATGAAGGTGTGATAGCTGTTATATAATAGTTCACTCACAGCAATACACCTACTACTTGACAAGGGCAAATCTTTGCTTACTGCAACTACATATATTCTTTAGTTTAACTACTTAAGTTTAATTATCATAAATAACTTCATAAGTTACCGGTATGAAGCAGACCGTAAATAACTTAGATTGCTTGTTGTTAGTATCAGTGTTTAGGATCTCTTTTTTACTAGTGCTAAGTAATCTGTGCTTTTGTCCCCTATCCAGGTGAACTTTTTACTTACGATAATTGTATTTTTATTTATGATTATTGAATTTTTTTTCTCAGTGTGAGTAAAAGCAATTAAAAAATTGATAAATTTCAAATTATGTCCTAAAACGTCACAACTATTTTGACCAATAAAAGATTGACGATTTTGCGTTCACCCAGTGACACATATACCTGGTATCATTTAATGGTTTTTGGTTAAGTGTTTAAGTGACATTTAGTATGAATACTGATTGCGTGATATTACAATACCTTGGATATTTATTTAATTAGAGAAATATTTTGTAAAAATGCTAAAGTAAGTTTTATAAGACTATTGTGATAGCATTTATACAAATCAAATAGATCATTTGACACAGACAACTTATTAGATCCTAAATTTGAAATAGTTGGAGACCAAAATTTACCACTTTGAATAATATTATGATTATAGAAAAATTTCAACAAATCTAGGTTTTAGGGATAATGTTTTTTTCTAAAAACAACACGGACTATACATATAATTCCAATGAAACTCAATGTCACAATTGAAAATTTGACAAATTATCTGTTACTAGTAGTAGTACTGTTTTCTTATACACACCAATATTACAATTTTATTACAATGTAATTGAAGTAAAACAAGTAAAATATCATCCTACAACAAAAGAGTATGAATTAAAACTTTCCAACTTCAGTAAGCTGTCAAGAATTCTCCAAACCGAATTCATTCCGAGGTTGTCCCATCCCCTTCAGAGTACCAACTCAAATATCTTAAAACACCCGATTCGCCCGCGCCACAAATTGATTCCCTCTAAAATAAATAATCCCAATCAGCTTAATGTAAACCAATTTCATTAAACGCGGAACCGTAACTCAACCCTTTGGAGCCTTTCGAGCGCGACAAATCCCAATCTCAATTACATCTGAGCGGGCGTACGAAGAAAGGGTTATCGCTACCTCAGTTCACAGCACCTCCATCCCTTATATTAAACGCGTTCAATCGGTATAAAGCGCTGAAACCGCCTCCATAGTGCTAACGACCGGCTGAACTCGCTCTAAAAAGCGCTGATCGCCGTTGAACGCACCTTTAATCGTTGATTAGATTTTCGTCGAGAATACAACGGAGGCGTCACGATGTGACTCTCTCTAGAGAGTGAGAGAGAGAGAGAGAGATAAGACGCTAGGTTGAACGTTGACGGGGAGTAAAGTTTAATTTCTGGGCCGATTAAACTGACGGGCTGTCAAGTGCTGGTGACTGTAAGTTGACGCGTAACGGCGTAGTTCCCCGTTGAAATTACGGGATCCTCACGGAACGGAGCAGCGGTCCCGTTGCGCGTTGCTAATAAATTAAAGGGGGTTTTAAAGTCGGTTGTTGGAGATTCGGTTGGAATGGCAGGGGGGAGGGGAGGGGGGGTGACTGACACGGGTTGAAGTGAAAAAGTGTTTCGGCGCAATTTAGTAAATAATTTCGTGAATTATTGAGTAATTCCGAGTGCCGACGCGAGATAATTGACATCGAAAAGAGATGGGAGGGAGTTTTAGAGGACGGTACAGCGTATTTGATGCAAATTTACGCCTTTTTTTCGTTACTTACTGGATGACATATGTATACTTGTAGCTAGATTACCCTCCTCTGAACTATACACTTGACATCCGTCAATGGGCATATAATTGGTCCTTAAAACAGGTACACACAAAAAAATAATTACTCCATTTGAATATAAGTGCATCACATTGAATACAACATAATTTCCTATATAAGCAAGAAGTGGATGTATTTATATTGAGAATAAAATTTGTTCAGTTTTCTAAACCCGTGAATTTGTTAAACGAAGCAATTTTTTAGTTCAAATCTAATCAATATACTAAAATCATTATGAACATATAATATTTTCACCACAAAAATAATTATTTTAGATTTGAGTAAATAGATTTTCTCAACTGGAAACTATCATATTTATGCCTTAATAATTTATGTACATTTGATAGAAGTATATAAAAGCATTATTTGAAGTATTGCCATTATTTGCTTCCAAAATATAAGTATATTGAACTGATAATACTTACCTGCTTAATCTAAGCATTTTTATTATTCAAGGATAATAATTACCTACTAATTTTGTGTCTGTAACACCAAAAAACCTCGGTAGGGGAAAATTAATAAATAAAGAAATATTATGTAATTAAATAAATTTACTCTCATACTTTATAGTTTTATAATGTATGGGAGAAGGTAGCGTATCGGGGTACTCCAGGAGTGCGCACGGGATATTGATGCGTATAGATGTTATGCGTATCCGTCGTTGCGACCGGTGTTCTCGGGATACTTCCCACTCAATGCCTAGTCCTGGTATCTAGTCGGCGTTGGTTACTGATTTAATTTCAATCAGTATAATAATTTGCTGGTATTACCTACAGAAAACTAATACTACTTAATACCTACATATGTTTGTTAATGTACACACCTACCATGTCCATATATTATCGACATAATGGCGCTGACTCTAAGTATTATTTCAACGTTTTTAAATCAATAATCCTTTAATATTAGATAACACGTACGTACTTAACTTCGAATATTTTAATGGTAGCATCTGTGCATCAGCATCAGTATCCATTTAGATTTACTTACACTCACAACCAACAACACAATCAAAAAACGACGCCAAGTAAAGCGTATTGCTGTGGACGAACACCTTTGAGTTCGCGAGAGTTTTTTTTTAAGCGGCACAGATGTTAATTTTGATCCCGATTTACCTTTTTCCATGTCGCGTAGAAATTCTCACAAACATTTTTATTTTGTAATTAAGTTTTTTTTAATTGAATTGATTTGATTGTTTGATTAATTTTATGTAATTGTTCAGTTTATATTAAATTCATTCTTTTGTACATTTTGCATACACCAGGAGTGTATATAGTTCATTGTGATATTCTAGTTTTTTCTTTGCGATTCGTGCGACTCTGTAGCACGCAGATGTTATTTTATATATTACCGTGTTTGGGCCTCTTTAAGGGAGTTCTTTGACGAGATGTCCATGTAAGTAGATTGTTATTTGATTTTCATTGCTGTTTTTTGATTTTTCATTATTATATTAGAATTTTGTTCGGTTAAATTGAAATCTATCTCTTGAGTCAGGAAACTCAGTTAGATAATAAGAGTTGTTGTAGTTTTTTGTGCACAAATTTGTTATAAAATCTGTTATTATCATAATTTGTTCTAGAAGGGATTGTAAGTTTTAAGAGTTTTATTTTTTTTCCGTTGCTAGTTTTCTGATTTGATTTTATTTATTAATCACCCTCGTGAAAGATAAAAAGAAAGCATTGTGCTTGTGTTTAAATTTCAATTTTGTAAATTTATTTGTTTTCCACGTTTAATATTAATTTTAGTTGTTTTAACCTTGAGACCACGTGGATTATTTGAGAAGCAGAATTTTATTCTAGAACAAATCTACCATTTTGTTTGTTAGAGGATCTTGAATTGTCCTTTGTAAATGTAAATTCAGGCAGGTTTTATTTTTGGCCAGGACTGTCTGTCGATGGTTTTGTTTTCCCTGCAATTTGTAATTAAATGTTCTTTTTTCTTTTTTTATATATATATTAAATTTTGATTACTTTCACCCACTTTTTATTTTTATGATTAGTTCAATTCTGAAAATAACCTTGAGATTATTAAATCTTTTGCGCCCTTTTAAATTTTTATCCACTGAGCTAGTTGATTTAATTTTTTTTTATTTTCACTTTTCATATATGCTGGTACCATCAGTTCACAGCAGTATGTATATGCAAAAACCCTCTAAATCCCCCTAAAAAGAGGGAGCTAATAACAGATAAGTTTTAGTGCAATAAATAGTGGGGTAAAATGCCTTTCAAATGTTTCAATATTATAGTAATTTGATATTTCATGTTTTCAGTGCAAAACATTTAATAATTTTATATAGTAATTCATTATACCAAACGTATAACGGATTTCATTTTGAATCTACAGAGTTTCTCACTATGATTGCATAGATTTATTCCTTACAACAATAACAATGTTCATTTGGAGGAAGTGTACTTCAATGCAAATATTTATATTATTTGTTCTAAGAGTATATCGTGTTTTCAGAGAATTTACTCTTATGTTCTAACCAACAAGATTTAATTCATTTAAATATATATTAAGTTTCGATTTCTGAATAAATAAAAATATTCAGATTGATAATAGATTTTTTCGTGCGTAACTTGCAGCAAATTACTTGCTGACTTGGCTTACTTTTTCACTGGCTTAATGGAAACCAGTCCGTACCGTCTCTGCTTGTGTATAAAGTCTTAAAAAAGTCGGTATAATTCTGCTACCCCTATATAGAGTCGAATAATCGTGAAGGTAGGAGTGCAGAGAGTAGCCCCTGGATGAGCTCTAATAAAAATTTTCAAAGCTTTAAAAGAGTCCGCTCAATAACCAAGACTAGATAATTTTTTATGAACTGGAAATACCCTGACCATGTGACAAAAATGACCCCAAACCCCAAACTAAGATTACATAACCCATCGCCGAGTGAAATATACCAAAGTATATTTTTCTTAAATGACGAATTGACATTTTATTACTCAATGACCTAATAAAAACATAATAGATGACAATTTTATTTCTTTGTCAAAGTATTGATATACTTTTCCTCAGTGGGAGTATAACACCGAGGAATTTAAGGGAAATGTTTGTAATATTGTTGTGATTATCTAACGATCGTACTGTGAATATCAAAGATTGAGACTTGGCTTCATTTAATCTAAGTTTATTTGCAAGGAACCAGTTTTTAATCTGAAGATTTAAAATATCACCTTAGCCAGAAGCTCAGATAATAGCTGTTTATTGCTGTCAAGTCATGTCACCAAAAAGAATAAAATTTGAGGTGAAATCACAATTTACTAAATCATTTATGTAAATTAACAATAAAAGCTTTATACCACAATGATGTATCATTACGAAGACTACGATCTGCCAGTTTATCGACGCTGAACAAGCCGATCGATCCCACACCCTGTTACACATAATACGTGTCCTTTTGTCGCTCGACATTTGGCGGTCACGGGCGGCGTTTGTTTAACAATCAATCTTCCAATCGCGTGCGCAAATAGAAACAATTGAGCGCTAGCGACGTTCGCCCCGCCCATCGAGTTGACCACAATGTAATGGTTTTAATTCCGATAATGAGTTTGAGTGTCGACCGTCTTTAGGTTTTTCTTGTTAGGAATAGTTACATAGTGTTCGCAAATCAATTACTTCAATTAAAAGAAAAAAGTCGTAATAAAATATTAATGCAGATTTCTTGACGTATGTACTAACAATCGTTTTGAACCATACTATTGCAAGCCCTCTATTTGGGAAAGAATAACAGAATATATTTGTATTTATCTTTTATTTAAAAGCAACAAATTAACAAGATCCTTATTGGCAATAGTATTCCCAAAGAGAAAATAAATTAATGTATTTCTGCTTTTAACTGTAACAATTAGGAGTAATTTTTCCCAAGAAATTCTTTTCTCCTAATTAGAACTACCCAGCTCTACCATAGAAATTGATTAAACACTACACTGTAAGAAGGTGAATTTAGGTACACCCCATCTTTTCTAAAATTAGATCATTTGCCATGTAATTATTTATGTTATGATTAATCCAAAATGAAACGTAAAAATAACTATACATATATACATGGTATTCCACGTAACTGGTTCATTAAAAGTTTATGATGTTGTATTATTTACTTATATTTGAGATTTTGGCACCAGTATCTGTTCGATTGGAACCATAAATGTAAAATACCTTAACCAAATATCACTTCCGGTTGACCGGAAATGGATGTCAACTTTCTTATTTTAAATAGAATGATATAATTTTTAATTAATTTTTGGATTCTACAACTATAAATATTGTTTTCATTAGCTATTCCTATAGCTACATGTTGCCGTTTTTGAGTTATTTAAGTTTTTCTTTTTTTTTTTAGTCATATCATTGCATCATTGAGAATTATATCTCGGTTAATACTGCAAGTAGAGGCTCCACATTTGCTATGTTTATGCATGTAGATATAACTCTAGAGACGGTCAGCATTACTTTACATTCTAACATACAGGTTGTTCAAAACTGAAGAACAAAGTGACATATTTTCAAATGCAGAAAACTCATTTTTTTTAAATGGAACACCCTGTATTTGTAATTCGGAATTAGAAAGTAAATATCATCCCATATCGCTTTATATGAGCATTCCCTATACCTATCTTTAATAGATTTTGAGATATGAGCGACTTTTTGTTAAACAGACTAAGTATTCTTTTTTTTAAGTAGAAACCCTGTATTTTATTAATAATAATAATAATTTAATTTATTTAACACATCTAATATTACATTACAGTACATTTAAATGCACCATATATAAAACACGATGTGTCGACGTGCTTCTTCCTCGTCGGTCCTCGTCGCGGGTAATGAGGCTTAATGTTCGTCCCGGACTAATCGCATTGAGGGCGATACTGGTTTTACTTCCTCTCCAGAATTTTTTTTTTTTTTTTATTTAATTTTTTGTTTATATCGGTGTTGTAGTAGCATATTTTTTATATTTTTTTTGATCGAGTGTGATCGATTCTTTTATTTCTTTAGGTAGTTTGTTGTATTGGGTTATGGTTTCTGCTGTTGGATTTTTTTTGTTTATTGCTATGGTTTCTCTGTTCTTAAGTGAGAGTGTCTCCTTGTATTGTGTGTATGTATATCATTGTTGTTTGTCAAAGTGTTGTTTTTTTTATTAGTTTGTTTTTTATTTTATGTAAGAGTATCAGGTTTTTTTGTTTAATCATTTGTTCTATATTTAGTTCTTGGATACTCCTGTATACTTCTGCCGTTGATGTTCTTCTATCCATCGAGTAGTAGCTTTATACAGTATTTTTTGTCTTTGTAATTTGTTATGTTTTTTTTCGTTTGTGTTGCTCCATATGTTTATCAGGTAGTTCATATGCGACGTAAACAGCGAATATATATCGATTTTTTATATATTTTGGGATATCTTCCTATTTTTTTCAATCCTGCTATAGCACTGATATTTGTTTTGATCAAATGATTTTATGTGTATCCATTTAAGTCGTTTTGGATCGTTAGTCCTAAATATTTGGTTTCATTAGTTTGTTTTATTGATCGTTCTTTGACTTTGATGTTGAGTGTTGGGGAAATTGTTTTTTTTGTAATATCATGTACTCCGTTTTTCTTCATTTATTGTTATATAGATTATTATACACCATTCTTCCACTTTTTCAATGTCCTCATTAATGTGTTGTTGTAATCGTTCTTTGTTATTATATGGTTGTGAATATACAATACATATATCATCGGCATATGCGTAGATTTTGCCATGCATTTGCATGTCAAATATATCATTGTATACATTATGTATACAATGGTGGTAAGTTTCCTTGAGGTATTCCGTATTCTGCGCATAGCTGTTGCTTTCAATTTTTTTACTATGACACTTTGCTTTCTGCCTATAAATATGTTTTAATTAGGTTCTTTGACGTTCCTTTATGCCTAGGTGATCTATTTTTTATTAATTTTTCCTTAGAAATGGTATCGAACGCTTTCTTCATGTCAATAAATAAATACAACTCTGCATTGTTCTGGGAAACCTCGTTTTATATCATTTAGTAAATCATTAGTAGCTGACGTTGTTCCGGAGTTTTTTTGAAATGCGTATTGTCTTTTGGATTATTTCATGCTTCTCTATGAATTCGCTTATTTGCAATTGTAGGGTTTTTTCTAGGACTTTGTTCAAGACGGATAGTAAGCTTATAGGTCGATAATTTTCTGTTTTTTTTTGTTACTTTTTTATATATTGTTTATTATTGTTCTTTTAATATTTTGGATATTCACCGTTCTCTATTACCTGGTTATTAATTTTGTAAGTATTAGTGATATTTTGTTTCTATTTTTTTGACTATTTCTGCAGTGATTGATCATATCCGGGTGCTTTATTGTTTTTAGTTGCAATATTATTTTATGTGTTTCTTCTTCTGTTACTTTTCTAAATTTAAATAGTGCTGTCGGTCTTGGAGTCTTCGGAATTAAGAAGTAAATATCATTCCCTATCACTTTAGGTCAGCATTCCCTATACCTATCTTTAATAGATTTTGAGATATGAACGACTTTTTGTTAAACAGACTAAGTACCCCTATCTTTGCGTGTTGTAGCTGGCTCTGAATGGGATTAATGTCAAATTCATTGACTAACCAAAAGTGTTCATGTATATCATTGTAATTACACTTTCGTACAACGCAATATTAATAGAAATGACTATTCGAACAGACATTCTTGTATGGTTATTCAAAAATAATACATGAATTTGACGTGAATCCATTTCAGAGCCAGCTACAAACATTTAAAGATAGGGCTACTTAGTCTGTTTAACAAAAAGTCGCTCATATCCTAAAATCTATTAAAGATAGGTATAGGGAATGCTCATATAAAGTAAGAGAGGATGATATTTACTTCCTAATTCCGAATTAAAATACAAGATGTTCTATTTAAGAAAATTGAGTTTTCTGCATTGAAAATATGTCACTTTGTTCCTCAGTTTTGAACACCCTGTATGTTAGTATGTAAAGTGTGCTTACCGTTTCTTAGAGTAATATCTACATTCATAACATAGCAAATTTGGAGTCTCTACTTGCAGTATTAACCGAGATATTAATTTCTCAATGATGGAATGATTATGACTAAAATAAAAGAATAACTTAAATAACTCAAAAACGGCAACATGTAGCTATAGGAATAGCTAATGAAAACTGACGTATTTATAGTCGTAGAATCCAAAAATGAATAAAAAATTATATCATTCTATTTAAAATAACAAAGTTGACATCCATTTCGGTCAAACCGGAAGTGATATTTTGGTAAAGGTATTTTGCATTTATAGTTTCAATCGAACAGATTACTGGTGCCAAAATCTCAAATATAAGTAAATAATAGGACATCATAAACTTTTAATGAACCAGTTACATGGAATACCCTGTATATAATAATAAGATTTTAGTACAGGTAAGAAAAATAACCCCACTCTCCAAATAACAATCAATATTATACAGCGGAAAGTTATAAAACATTACATTTAAAAGCGAAACGTCATTAAAATTTCCATTGGACTTAATTTGTTGTTTAATATTCAAGACAACAATCCGCTAAAACCAAGAAGAACAACAATATAAGGATAAACCTGACGGAAAAAGAAATTAATCGAAATATTTGTTTTCTAGATACATGTGTACATTCATTTGCATAAATACTTTCGAAAAATCATTAAATACACTTTGTACCGCTTAAAAACTACTACAAATTATAGAGTTTATAAACGTCAGAAACATTTTTAAAAATGCCATTTTACAACACACTCGCCCTAACCGGTTTTCTTAATTACTACACGCAAAAACACAGGAACCAGATCTTTTAATCACCCTATTAATAATATAAATGAGCCAATTTACTCAAAGATCGATCTTCCCCGTTAATTGGCGTAACATTTCCACGACATCTGCTCACCATTTTGGACCACACATTCGCTAGGTCGTAAAAGTAACTCGGCAAGCTATTTTATCCTTTGTACTTCTACAGTATATATATTCATACTCTGACGCGTGGAACGTGGGGTAGGTATTAACGATTGAAGCGACGGCCACATCTAGATCCCCTTTTAAATATTAATTACTAAAATGGAAAAACAATATTTCCCATTTCCATTAAATTTTGTTTATATTTAAAAACGCAGCGATTGAAACACACAAAAAAAAAATATGACAAAAACGGAAAAACATTATTTTGTTTGTTTTTTTTTTTGTCGGTCAGAGATAGCAATCAACTGGACATTCGGTAATTAAAAAAAATTAAATGAATTTTGCTTCTAGGCTATTTGCGAATGTTTATGTATTTTTTGATAAATCGTTGCTACGTTCGGTAAAATAAAAATATTATATGGCTGCCTTTTTATATATACGAGCGTCATGTATTCCGATGGATGGAATGACGGACGTTATTTTTAACATCCGTAGAGAAATTATAATAACCCAACTTTCTGTTTTCTTTAACACCTGCCCGGCTTATAGTTATTAAAAAAATATATTTATACATGTTCCAATTCGTTTCCAACTCGTTATAAGTAATATATGATAAGTAAAAATTAATTGTTTAATTAACGGGAGCGCACAAAACACGTGTAGTCGAGAATGTAGATTACTCATATTTATGTGTCGCAAAAAATTGAGCCGATATCTTTATATGTAAATCTTTAATTAACCGCACAGGCAGAGACACAGCGTTGTCGGAAAGTCATGGAAGCATTGCGTTATCGCTGAGAGCGTAGTTCTTATTTTTCTCACACTAAATAAATACCTATTATTTTAGTGTAGAAAATTTCCTTTACTTCTTAGCCATACTGAGAAGATTTATTGGTGAAATTAAATATAAATACACTCAAACCTCTCCTTGCGGACACCCCCTTTAAACGGACACTCTAATAGACGAACAATCAGTTTAGAAATAAGTTGCCTGCGCTACTCCTTGTATATCCGCTAGAAGACGTGTTCAACGCCAAGGAAACTGGCCTTTTCTTCCCAGCTTTACCGGACAAAACACTTGATTTTAAGTCTGAAAAGTGTAGCGGTGGAAAACTTTCTAAGTGAAGGCTTACAATTTTATCTTGTGCCAATATGGCAGGGCAAAAAGAAGATTTGCTGGTGATCGGAAAGGTGGCCCCACCTGGGGCATTTAAAATGTAGCAATGAAAGATTTACCAGTAACGAGAAAATTTAAAAAGAAAGCATGGATGATGCAAGACATTATGAATGGATGGTTGCCCCAATTTGATAGAAAAATGGTCAGACAAAAAAGAAAAATTTTATTATTTCTGGACAAAGCAGGGTTTCACCTTCGTTTGAGGTAAAGCTTCAAAACATAAAAGTTATCTTTTTACCTCCCAACACTACATCAATGTAAATAATGATAAAACTGCAACGATTATCTTTAGAACAAAACAAAATAAATTAGATAAACCATCTTACAATTGCGGCTAGACAATCAACAAATACAAATTAGTGAGAGTATTAAATTTCTAGGTTTATATCTAGATGAACATTTAGATTGGTCAGAAACAATAAATTATTTTATTAAAAACTGAATTCTATTTGTTATGGGTTAGACTTCTCAAACACTATACTGACCAAGAAACTTTGAAAGTAGTATATCAGGCGAATTTTGAATCGATTTTCAGGTATGGAATTATGTATTGGGGAAGTAACAGAAAAATTCAGCAGTTATTTATAGCTCAAAAGAGGATACTACGAATTATAAAGGGAATGTCTTTTTATCAGTCGTGTGTGGATGTTTCGCTCGGAAGGCATATTTACTGTTTATGATGTATATATACGTATCGTTAATATTTTTTTTTTAACAATAGGGCTTACTTTAATGTTGAAAGCAGCAATATTATACACAAGATCCTAGATATAAACTTCCCATTCAGGCGTCTGTAAAGAAAAACATCCTTTATAATGTGTATAAAATTATTACAGTTTACCGAATTATATAAAAACATTGACATCGATTGATAGTTTTAAAGAAACATTGAGAGACAGTTTCTAAACAAGATTTAGAACCATATAATATGGAAAAATTTTTATGAGAGAATCTTTAACTTCACAATCTTTTTTTTTGTCTTGCTTTTTTTGACGGCTAGTTCATTTTGGTTATTATGCAGTAAATGTATTAGTGACTCATTATGAAATAAAGGCTCTATTATTATTATTATTATTATTCTTATTATTATTATTATTATTATTATTTATTTTATTATTGATTATTATTATTATTATTTATTATTATTATTGTGCCAACCTCTAGACCAGGAGATCATACAGAATTTTAAATTCTTTTATCGAAGGTTTATACTTAAGCATATTTTATCAAAAATGAATCAAGTAGGCGACACGGCCATCTATGTATGTTTCTACTTGCAATAGCCGATCTTCGGTGGCCATCTGACTCACACGTTTGCTTTAGATTTCCCTACCGTGATAGTGGAAGATACCCTTCCTCTACCGCGCTTTTTAATTATCAATTTGTTATTTGCAATGTATATGGTATCACTCTTTAATTTCTTCACTATACTCACCAAGATTTGCTGGTTGTCGCACAAAAACGACATAATAGTATATTAAAACTCCATTACTACTCCATACAAATAGCAAAGTATGACGCTCCATTGCCATTACTATACCTCAATTCTTTTATTCCGAACACAGGACTATACGATTCGTAGAATCGTGCTATTATTTAAACTAATTAACGTTCGCAACACCGATTCGCGTTTGTTACCTTTAATGTTAAAATCGTGAGAGATAGGAGATTTTTAAGCGTTAACGACTTCATGACTTTTGTCTGTGGCTATTATTTACCACAGGGTCGCTTACGCTAGAGAGCCGACTTGTAGGCATTAATTACAGAGCCGACCAATGGGCGCTCGTGCCCATCAACTCTTAACTCTGTGCATTCTTATATGATGTATATATACACGTGATACATATTTGTGTGAGTGCGGAGAGGAAGTACTAGAAAATATTACCGCAAGCACAAATGTGCGAATACTGTAACTACGTGAGTATAGCATGAAAGATTAGTGGCTCGACTTAAGCGCTTTATTTTTAGCTGGTGTAAAGTAGTATGTAATTAAATAATAAATTTTAGTTACTAGTCGCACCTCCCGACGAACAATAAATTAGTTTCGGTACTGCGAAATGAGAAATTGCATTTTTACCTAAGGGAGAGGTCCTAAGGTACACGCTTGCGGTACTCCAAAATACAATCTTACAAATCCATGTACCATCTAAGCACCCGCGAGTAAGAGATGGTTAAAGTAAAGCACAAGAGAGAGAGAGCTATATGTTATTGTGTTTGCTAAAACATGAATAAGCAAATTATAACTTTTGATTGTTGCATCTTTACCTTATCCATCGATATATTGGAATTCTTGTCCCACAAGGGCAAAAATCCAATATTTAAGCAGAGTACAACTGCAATAGTAACAGACAGTTATTGCATATCGATAAGCGTGCTTCAGTTCAATTCACATTTTCTACACCGAGGAAAATAAATTGTTAAATCAATGAAATATTCCTTGACGCAAGCAGGTGTGAGCAATTAAATATTTATTCTTCTTTTAATTAACTACTAGATGTTCGATTTAAATGTGCACCTAAGGGTAGTAAATATTTTGCGGACCCAAATCATTACACTAACTTTAATTCATTTATTATACTTTATAAAAGTACATTTCCCTTAATGAGGGTTTTAAGAATTTGGCTTGGCAATAATTGTATTATACCCAGTGACATTAGAAGTACTACTCCTAGAAGGAATAATTTTTTCAACTTAATTTTTTTGGCAATGTTTGGCAAGTTTCACATTAAAAATAAAACGATGACATTTGCAAGAAATTTTATTTACATGTAATACTGCTACGAATCGGCCTTCAAGAGTGGGGATAGCGCTAAGCTATATAATTGTTGTGATTATAGTAAAAGAGACTATCTGTAAAGGAGACACTCCACAAGGAGGTTTTCCGATATGAGACTCCATGAGGTCCTCCTGTTGGAGACTCTGTTAATAAAGAGCTGAAGTGTGTTGGTCTTTTAGTTGATTCCGGCCCCTGCAACCCAAGGTAGGTGTAATTATTATATGTATTACCTCTGAGCTACTGCCCGTCTCACGCCCCCACGTGACATTTGGTGGAGGCGCCGGGTATCCGGAGAGGGTACTAGCGTTTGGTAACCTCGAGGGACAGGAAGAAACCATCTCAACACTAAAGATGATGGAGGCTGAAGAAGCACGTGGTGGAGGATGCCAACTAGATAACGATGGCTTCAGTAATCCAGGGAATCCACAAGTTTGAAGCACTGGACCCATGGTTGTTCGCAGTGCCATATACCGGCCCCAGAACAAGCTCAGCTCTCTAAACTTTTCTGCACTAGACAGCGCTCATAAACAAGTTTCTTCACACAAAGATATCAAAGATAAAAAGTTCATATTCTTACCACAGCTTGCTTTAAATATGGTCATTCTGATGCCAAAATTTAAAGTTGAACAAATTATTTCTTCTGGGTGTAATACCTCTAATATTACACTTTTTTAAGATGCAATGAATGCAATGTAGTCACACAGAATATTCCGTGCGTTACGGTTCCTTGTATCAGGTGCGAACTAAATAATTTTTAGGCCCTAAATTCTTGTTTTCTTGTTTCGTAATCAGTTTTCATCAAATTTGTATTTTATATATCGTATAACGAAACTTACATCGCAATTATATTTCATGATGGAAAGCATTTTGATTATATTTTTACAATAAAACCTTGGCGCAAAATACAACTGTGTATCGCTATTATTCATGATGGTATCTATTATTTATCCTGGCTTTAAAATATTATCGAACTACCACCCTGTGTTGGTTATGCCTTTAACGACGTTATACGGGGGTTGTTCCCATCACAGCGTGTTCCGTTTGACGTCTACTTTATTTGATTTAGAATTTTATCATCTTGTTAATAGAAGGAAACGATGAGATAAAATATAAAGTTTTTTATTATATCATCTTTAATTTTTTCGTTTTGTTGCTCATACATCACACAGGCCTCTAATAAAAATTGACGTTCGACCACCGCAGGGTACAGAAGATTCAATTCTAAATCTACTCCACGGGCGCATTAAGGGAGAACGAGCCCTTAAACAGTTATTTATTACAGGTAATTTAGTGGAAACCGTTGTAGGTATATCTAATAAATATCATACCAAACTCCCTTGACAATGGGGGAGAAGAATGTTTTGACTTCTCTCAGCCTCCTGGTTTTCGTTATATTAGCATAAAAAAGACATGTATCACACATGTTTATATCTATTTCTTCTTCTTCTTTCTTTTTATGATTCTTCTGCTGTAGAATAGATTTTGAATATTGTTGTTAGTTTTAGAATAGTATTGTAAGATTCGATTATATGTAATGTTGCATAAGATTATATTGGAAAAAAAATGTAATCAAGAAATTTATATACAGAGTGATCAATTGAAAGTGGCAATGCAAAAATTACGTTGGCACCACTGAGCAGTTGATTCATCTGACTTTTTCATTTTGTTAGTTATTGAATGTTGTAAGTTTTGAATATTTACACGTGGTACGTGGATTAAACAGAAAAATTCAACTCCGATTTATCAATTTACTATACATCAACGTACACTGTTTATGGTAACAAAGATAAACGCAGTTATGATATTGTTTATTAAAAACACAATAAAATTTTCAAATGCAAAACAAGAGTTGCTCATTCCATCCTTAATTTAATACCATCTCTAAAAGCCACACGTTTCACCCGAAACTGGCCAAATTAAAATGTTGTCACTAATTAAAAAACAGAGAAATATCATGAAGTATAAAACTATATTTAGTATACAAAGATTGCAAGTTTTTTGCAGTGCAAAAATAACAAATTAATGTATTTCTGCTTTTAACTGTAATAATTAAGAGTAATTTTTCCCAAGAAAAATTTTTCTGCTCACGCAGGATTCGAACCTACATCCTCCCGTTTGCCGGACGGGCGCTTTACCAATTAAGCTAGTAGTGGACGAGATTCGAGCGTTTTAACCGAACATATGTCGATAATAGATCTTGAAAAGGCCGACAGGACGCCAATATGCAAAGATTGCAAGGTACTCGTCCTCTTCTAGCTTAATTGGTAAAGCGCCCGTCCTGCAAACGGGAGGATGTAGGTTCGAATTCTGCGTGAGGAGAAAAATTACTCCTACAGTTAAAAGCAGAAATACATTAATTTGTTATATTTAGTATAGTTTGCGCTTGACGATTTAAGATCCTAAAGATGGTCAGTTTCGACCGAAACATGTAGCTTTTATGGATGGTAATAAATTAAGAATGGAATCAACAATTCTTGTTTTGCATAGTAGGTAAAATGTATTCAATGCAGTTGAATTCATTAATTTCTTTTCGATTTTAGGAATATCTCCGAAATTATAACAGATATTAAAAAGGTTTTTACATAATTTGCATCAGAGGAGGAGTAAGAGAAGAGGAAGAAGTTCTTCCTACACCCCATTTTTTAAAATAATTTCTCTTTCTTACCTATCAAAAGAAAGGCGCTTTTAAATAGAAAACGATGGTAGGATGGACATCTGATAAGCTCGGACCGCTTTCCGATTCTGAGTGCATACAACGCATGCAGCGTGTGCAAAAATTTCAAGTTATCCGAAAGGAGGCCATGATAATAGAAAAGCACCGCTGCCGAAACGCAACAATTTTTCACTATGTAAATCTTTAAATGCATTTTCTCGGTTTTACATTTTTCGAAATTGGCCGATCCATAACTCACAAAGTATTTGACCGATCGACTTGAATTCGCATACACAGATTACTGAAATGTGTCATTTGTCGGTGAACCACTCCAAATTGAAAAAAAAAGTGTTTCAAATTTTTTTTTGTAACAAATTCAAGCAAATTTTGTGAAATATTAATACTTGTCGAAATTTTTTTGATTCACCGACTTACTACGGCTATAAGCCTTAATTTTTTTTTTTATTTTTTTATTTCCGACGTCTGTATGAGGAGCTAGAAATCGGAGAAATTAAACTATCGAATTTGGACATGCCGGATATCGGCCTTTATAAATGAAAACATTATTGATGTATCAGAACTTTAAAACATATTTTTTGCCAATTATGGCCGTAAACACACCATTTATTCCACTAGTGCCGTAATAGAGTCTATTACAGCACTAGCTTGCGTAATAACATGAACATTTAAGCAGATTTATTTTAAGTTGGTCACATTGCAACAGAAATGGAGATGTCAATATGACATTTTGTAAAGGAAGTTTGAGGTTATTATATTAAAATTCATTGTAAGATTGATATTTTTAATAATCTTTGAAATAGTACAACTATTATAAACATTTTACTAACGTTTGAATTATCTTTCGAAGTGATAGTGATACCGTGTGCAGTAGAAACATTCTGTTAAAAATTATCGTTCTCTGCGATAGTGATATTGCTTCTGTTGGAGTACTCAAAACTGTGAACCATTCTCAGAAGTTCCAGGTAGATTCACATTATTTTGCTGTGCAAACATATTTCCAACATCAATTTATTTTTCAGAGAAGAGGCAACGTAACTTTAGCAACAGCCGTGCTTTCCAGCCACCTAATCGTTTTATAGTTAAAATATCACCTCCAGTATTTGCTATATGTGTCGCACTGGATCTTCTTAAAACAATGTCCTGTATAAAGATGAGGATCTGGTAAATGAAGAAAACTGGCAATTTGTTTAGGAACATTTCCCATGGTGTTAATACCGATAGGGCTATTAATTAAGCAGCCATGACGATAAGTAGAAAAAAACGTTTGTGAGTAACTGTTTTAGGCCGCAGATTATTATATTTTTTTATAAGTTCGATGCAGATTACATCAGTCACTGCGAACATTCTGGTACATTGTTTTTGTTTTAGGTATGTTGACTATAATGGAATCGGAATTGTATTGAAGATCTTCCACACATATATTATTAATGTTTCTCGCGCTACAGGCTCCATTATATCCTATTATCAAAATAACCTAGGATATAAAGAATTTACAAAAAAAGTAACGAAATAAAAATCAACACTAACCTTTATAGCTAAGTATATTTTATCATCGGCTTGTTTCAAAAATCTATGAATATCTTCTTCTTCTAAAATTTTAGATTTTTTTGTTGAGAACCTTTAGATAGCCGTTTTAATAATGCTTAAAGTTTCATATATTTGATATATCCACATTTCTATGTACATTTAAACACGATCTTAACATCGAATAAATCGACCATAATGATGACGATTTATAATCTTTACGTAGCATTTCAAAATAAGCAAGTAAGACGTTTCTCAGAAATATGAAGAATTTCCTTTTCTTTGCACCATTTTTCAAAATTTTGTATCGCTTTTGATACATAGTGTACGATTTCTCCGAAGTAAATTATTAATGGTTTTTTCAGCAATTTGCCGTATTTCAGGCAGAGTGCATGAAAAAGTTGCAGAACTCATATTTAAATATTATAATATAGTTACTTTAGTAATATAATATATAACAAATTTCAAAAAATGTGTCAATTTTAAATTAACTTGTCAATTTAAATCTTGTGCCAAACCCAAGGTGACAACTGGATGACAACCGCCACAAAATTTCCCTAGATTATCAAATTTTTTTCTCGTTTTGCTTTTACAAAAAGAGGAATTTTAAAACTAATTGCAAAAAATAGCATAAAAGACACGTTTCATTTGACATTAAAGCACTCATTCAGTTAAGAAACTCGTGGCTACGCCACTCGTTTCTTAAACTCTGAATTCGTATCTGAATTTGAAACGTCAAAATGAAACTTGTCTTTTGATATACTATTATACTTCAAGGGTATCTTAATAAACCACAAAAGTTTTGGAGGAGTTCGTTATTTTTTTCATCACCAAAAAAATCCCAAGAATACCCTGGTTTTCGAGCTATTACACCCCTAATTCCCCCCTTAATTTATACCTATTTTATATATTTTTTTAATAAAATGCCATTTATTCTCCTATTACTATATCAGTTAACTGCGTATAAGGAATTATAGTTTGATTTATTATTCATTTTATGGGGAGTATGTATAATTTACAGTTAACAATCTGTGGGGGTTTTGCTTGAAATTACGATCAATTACGTCAAACTGCATATAACATATAAACAATAACATTTCGTAGAAACGCATACAAAATTTCATCCATATCAAGATTTATTAGATCTGTAATTAAACATGAACCTTCGAATAGTCACGTAGACGTTTGGATATATGTGCCCACTCGTTTCAAGTGATGTATTATATCTCGTACTGCGTACAATTGTAATTTAGTGTAATGTCAGTAATCATTTAATATAACTAATAATGGTAGTTCATATAAAAGTCCTCAAAATACAGATTTTACTTGCATCACGGATAGAAATTTGTCAGCTGCTAGTGCTCGCTTATGAACTGAAGCGTGGGTTAACTCACTTACTTTTTCCATTCCTATACCTGAACTATCACCAACAAAACAACACTCAACTATACAATGAAAAATTGCATCCATTAAACCAAATTCTAACTCGATAAATCTGCACAGCAATTTCTTTGAAAATCATTCGTCCAAATCCTCGATCTGTGACAACACAAATTCAAACGGATATATACTACCAGTATGAGGAAACCATTTCTGCTTGCGTTAACTACCGAAATAAATCACGCGAGGAGAACGACTGAAAAAAATCTCCTACATAAATCAAAAAATGAGAAGCGAACCGATTCACCGCCCTACCACCAGGGAAAGCTATTTTTTCAGAGTCAACTCGAAAACGCCAAGGAAACAGCGACAATTCTAATTAATACACCTCCTTACAGCTGAGGGCCTACCTTCTAATTACAAGAAGTAGATATGTATAGATACGCTAGCACTAGGTGTACTCGGATCTGTGTAAAATAAACAAGTAAAAAGCAACTGGTTGGCTGCATGGCCGCACACAAAAGCGGTGCTAGCAATGTAAAATATTAGCTCGAGAAATCGGAATGACATTTACATAGCGGACCATTACTTAGCGACTTTATTATCAGATAAATATTCCCGATGCTTATGCAAATGCCCGCGGGATACTTCAAGCGATATTTATATCGTAAATCCGTAACGAGTGGTTACGTTCTGTTAATGTGTGCGTGTTCCTGTACAACGCCTGTTATGAATAGTAAGTAAACACGGACGTTAAAATGCTCCAGAATACGGGAAGAGTGATTATATCTACAAAAATTTCATATTACAGTCGAAATTATTATTATTTTTTTTTAATTTTTAAGCGATTTCCTTACGGCTTGCATTAAGCCATACTTAAAGTCTCGGTGCACTAGGAGTTTGGCACGTCCGGTAGTAGTTCTAATTAAACCCAGTAAGTTGCAAAATTGGCTTTTTCTGGTTGTTACAAATCGCAATTTCAGATAGCAGTTTATGGCTAAAACGCCCATCAAATCGTAAGTCATAGGTAATAAACGACTTAATGCTGCTGGTATTAAATATTTTTAAGAGCACCAGGAATTCCATTAGCGAAATTAATGGAGCGAAAAAATTCCTACAACATTGGTATGCTATAAAAAAAAGTTTTTGATAAGGTACAAAAAGAAATTAGGAGGCGTGGAATATCACATGTTAATTATAAAATGGAATTTTTATGCAGTTACTGAATAAGCCATAATAAGACCAAAATTAAACTTAAAATCATTTCATTATAAAACACTATTATGTTATAGTAAATCAATTGTTATTATACAGGGCGTGACGCTATGTTGCACCTATCCACTTCAATTAATATAGTTGAGATAAAAGTGACTCAGGATCAAATACCCGTATACCGTAAAATTATTTCTATATATATACAGAGTGTTCAGTTTAGTCTGCGCGTTATACAACTTTGTATTATAAATAGAACATCGTATATATAATGCAAAATATAGTAGATTTAATTTAGCTACTGTCCACCTTTCAGAAAAACCAAATTGCATTGAAAAATTAATTTGTTTATCAATGTTCTCTATCTCTAAGTTCAATCGTTTTGAGATATGTATTTGCAATTTTGTTAGATTTACCTCATTTTCGATAATATTATGTATTTTATATAGAAAGAAATCTATTATCAATCTTCAATCAATATTTTTATTTATTCAAGAATCGAAACTTAATATATATTTAAATGAACTAAATCTTGTTGGTCAGAACATAAAAGTAAGTTATCTGAAAACACAATATACTCTTAGAACAAATAGTATAAATATTTGCATGAAGTATACTTCCTCCGAATGAACATTGTTATTGTTGTAAGGAATAAATCTATGCAATCATATAGTAAGAAAGTCTGTAGATTCAAAATAAAATCCCTTAAATACGTTTGGTATAATGAATTACTATGTATGCTACCATTAAAATATTCGAAGGTAAGTACATACGTGTTATCTAATATTAAAGGATTACTGGTTTAAAAAACTTTGAAATAATACTTAGAGTCAGCGCTATTATGTCGATAATATATGAACATGGTAGGTGTGTACATTAACAAACATACATATGTAGGTATTTACTAGTTATTAGTTTTCTGTAGGTAATACCAGCAAATTATTATATTGATTGAAATTAAATCAGTAACCAACGCCGACTAGATACCAGGACCAGGCATTGAGTGGGAAGTATTCCGAGAACACCGGTCGCAACGACGGATACGCATAATATCTATACGCATCAATATCCCGTGCGCACTCCTGGAGCACCCCGATACGCTACCTTTGCCCAAACATTGTAAAGTTATAAAGTATGACAGTAAATTTATTTAGCTACATAATATTTCTTTATTTATTAATTTTCCCCTACCGAGGTTTTTTGATGTTACAGACACAAAATTAGTAGGTAATTATTACCCTTGAATGGTAGAAATGCTTAGATTTAGCAGGTAAGTATTATTAGTTCAATATACTTATATTTTGGAAGCAAATAATGGCAGTACTTCAAACAATACTTTTATATATGTATATGGAATGTATTTACACTGCTTTGGACTCTAATAATTACGTAGCTGGTATTTTCTTTGATCTGATATGCGCGTTCGATTGCGTAGATAGTAATGCTTTGGCGATGAAACTGCATGCTATGGGATTTAGAGGGCTTCCATTAGATTGGTTATTGTCGTTTTTAGAATGCAGAAAACTAGTGGTTAAATTGGGAAATGAACAGTCACCTGAGTTTGACATTGATGTAGGTGTTCCGCAAGGCTCAGTTTTAGGTCCATTGTTATTCCTATTACACATCAATGATCTGCCGGAAAGAATAACTTGCGGGTTCCCTATTTTATTTGCTGACGATATTTCAGTAATTGTGAAGGCCACTACGTTAGATAACATTAATTACAAAATTGAAAGAACTATTGAAGAGGGGACGGACTGGTGTAGTAAAAATAGACTGATTTTAAATGAACAAAAAACAAAAATTATTAATTATCATATACAGAATCCCATCACAAATATAAACAAAAACTTTACTGACAATGCGTCTGTACTAAGTGTAATATTAGATAAAAATCTCAGTTGGGAAAACCAGCTAGATAGTGTATCTAAGAAATTAAACAAAACCTATTATGCAATGTTATAATTAAAGAATGTCCTAAAACAGCAAGATCTAGTAAACGTTTATTATTCATTGCTGTACTCAGTGCTTTCCTATAATGTTATTATCTGGGGCGTAGCCACCAACTGGGAAAGAGTTTTTATTCTACAGAAACGTTTTATACGATTAAGTTTTAATCTGCCTTATAGAGCCAGTTGTAGAGAAACATTTAAAAATAAAAAAATATTGACCTTTCCCTGCATTATTATTTACAAAGCATTGACGTACATTAAGGAACACATACAAGATTTTGAATCGTATAAGACAATACATTCGCACAACACTAAACAATTAAATGTCATGACAATCCACAACACAAATTAACACTAACAAAAATCTCCGCATTAATGAGTCTAAAACTCTATAATAGTCTTCGAGCGAGTACGGTCAATTGGTTGCTCTAAACTTTTCAAACAGTGCGTTAAAAGAGATGTTATTGGAGAGGGCATTCTATACCATTAGCGAATATGTAAATGAATAGACTTCGTGTTTATTTTTGTATAATTATTTTTATATATGTGTTATATTATGTTTTATAAATGACGTCCTTATACTTTATATATTTTTGTACTTTTGTTTTGTATGACGATTCAAACCAATGTTAGATTGGCATGCTGAATAAATATATATATTATATTATACTTCTATCAAATGTACATAAATTATTAAGGCATAAATATGATAGTTTCCAGTTGAGTAGTTGAGAAAATCTATTTACTCAAATCTAAAATAATTATTTTTGTGGTGAAAATATTATATGTTCATAATGATTTTAGTATATTAATTACATTTGAACTAAAAAATTGTTTCGTTTAAAAAATTCACGTGTGTGGAAAACTAAACAAATTTTATTCTCAATATAAGTAGATCATCTTCTTGTTTATATAGGAAGTTATGTTATATTCAATGTGATGCATTTATATTCAAATTGAGTAATTATTTTTTTGTGTGTACTTGTTCTGTACAGACATCTACATGTCTCTTTGGAGATAGCGCACAAGATTTCCCAGCTCAAGTAGTGATGTATGATTTTTGATTTCTTTAGCAATGTTTTCGTAATACATCAAATATACATATTACCCCTCATCAATTATTAGTACATTAGTAAGGATATTTTCCCGGTTCTGTGTTCTCAATCTCGGTTCTCGGATCTCGGTATTCAATTCTGTGTTCTCGGCCTTAGGATTCAGTTCTCAAACGTCCTCAATTCTCACGTATTCGCTTGTTGAAAGTTCTCGATTCTCCCCAAGCTAGTATTTATATTTCGAGATAATCAAATTGCAGAATTGAAGTTATGAAACTCACTAAAATGTTTTTTGAATTCTAGCTGAAGCTTTCGTCGCATTTAGACATCATTTTCAAATCAGGAATAGAAAATACGTCAGCAATTTGCGCGCATAAAGAGAACGTTGCATAAATTGCTTTTGCGTCGTAAATACAATTACACTGAGAAAAATGGACTAAGTAAAGTGTTTACTTGATAAAAAATTATTTACAATAGATAAAGTTTTACTTGGAACTATTCTCGTTAATTAATACCGCAACCTAAACCCAGTTTCCTGAATGCAAGTTGTTACTGTAAATATTGCTTTTATTAACGGCTATTACACAGCATACCTGACAAATTTGTATTACTTATGACTACTGGTACTGTATCTAACTACAGCACATGGTCAGTAGAAGTAACAACAATGCTGAACGTTATTAAACTCATGTATTTTCTTAAATAGGTAAAACAACTTGCCACAACTATGATTATTGAGTTTTGCCGCACCCGTGATTGTTTTACTATTCCTGATTGCTAATGCGCGGGAGTAATGAAATAGTCCCAGAGACTGCTACGCGCGCAAGCGCGGGCTAGCGTCAAGTAAGAGTTGCGGACGTGGGAAAAGGTCGTCGAAAAAGAGTGGCCAAGGAGTGCGGGCATTGTGGACCAGTTGGAACGCAAATATATTAAAAATACCGAGTGGGTTAACTCAAGGCCCCATCCGTATAAAGAATCCCAGCGAAAGAAGAAGTACCGAGCCTATAAGCAATCGGATGTTTCAAGATTGTAGTTTTAAACCAAGTGGTGAGATATTTGAATTCCCCATCATTGTGATGATATCTGCGCCCGCTGGTGAAGTTAAAGTGTGAAAGCCGTCGCTATCTGAGTGACAGTCCAAGTGCCACCTATAGTTAGGGATACCCCGACGAAGTAGCCGTTTTCGAGGCGATTACCGGACATAACCGCCACGTACGCCGGCAGAGGATCAACTCGCCGAGACAACGCCCAGTACAAAAAACCAACAGAAACCGCAAGTTTACCGCTAGGTATATTTATTTCTTGTTTGTTATTAGTTGTAACTTCAAACCCATATTTCTCTTGTCCTTTGTTTAGATTTCAATAATTTCAATAACTAAATAACGTTTCAAGGGCTCCATTTCCTTATCTTTTTATTATTGCTTTGTTCATTTTTTTCATTATTAAGAGTATACAGGGATATTCCACGTAAACTGGTTATTAAAAGTTTATGAATGTTCTATTCATTTACTTCTATTTGAGTTTTGGCACCAGTATCTGTTCGATTGGAACTATAAATGTAAAATACCTTAACCAAATATCACTTCCGGTTGACCGGAAATGGGTGTCAACTT
This sequence comes from Protaetia brevitarsis, assembly GCA_004143645.1. NCBI lineage: Eukaryota > Metazoa > Arthropoda > Insecta > Coleoptera > Scarabaeidae > Protaetia > Protaetia brevitarsis. The sequence continues at coordinate 53,096 of RXPK01000704.1, forward strand.
TCTTATTTTAAACAGAATGATATAATTTTTTATTCATTTTTGGATTCTACAACTATAAATACGTCAGTTTTCATTAGCTCTTCCTATAACTACATGTTGCCGTTTTTGAGTTATTTAAGTTTTTCTTTTTTTTTAGTCATAATCATTGCATCATTGAGAAAATTAAATAGCTCGGTTAATACTGCAAGTAGAGACTCCAAATTTGCTATGTTATGAATGTAGATATAACTCTAAGAAACGGTAAGCACACTTTACATTCTAACATACAGGGTGTTCAAAACTGAGGAACAAAGTGACATATTTTCAAATGCAGAAAACTCAATTTTTTTAAATAGAACACCCTATATTTTAATTCGGAATTAGGAAGCAAATATCATCCCCTATCGCTTTATATCAGCATTCCCTATACCTATCTTTAATAGATTTTGAGATATGAGCGACTTTTTGTTAAACAGACTAAGTATTCTTTTTTTTTTAGATGGAACACCCTGTATTTTAATTCGGAATTAAGAAGTAAATATCATCCCCTATCACTTTATATCAGCATTCCCTATACCTATATTTAATAGATTTTGAGATATGAACGACTTTTTGTTAAACTGACTAAGTAGCCCTATCTTTGCGTGTTTCTAGCTGGCTTTGAATGGGATTCATGTCAAATTCATTGACTAACTAAAAGTGTTTATGTATATCATTGTAATTACACTTTCGTACAACGCAATATTAATAGAAATGACTATTCGAACAGACATTCTTGCATGGTTATTCGAAAATAATACATGAATTTGATGTGAATCCATTTCAGAGCCAGCTACAAACATTTAAAGATAGTTTGGATAGATTGTTTAATAGATTGTTTAACAAAAAGTCGCTCATATCTCAAAATCTATTAAAGATAGGTATAGGGAATGCTCATATAAAGTGATAGGGATGATATTTACTTCTTAATTCCGAATTAAAATACAGGGTGTTCTATTTAAAAAAATTGAGTTTTTCTGCATTTGAAAATATGTCACTTTTGTCCTCAGTTTTGAACACCCTGTATGTCGGAATGTAAAGTGTGCTTACCGTTTCTTAGAGTAATATCTACATTCATAACATAGCAAATTTGCGTCTTACTGGCAGTATTAACCGAGATATTAATTTCTCAATGATGCAATGATTATGACTAAAAAAAAAGAAAAACTTAAATAACTCCAAAACGGCAACATGTAGCTATAGAATAGCTAATGAAAACTGACGTATTTATAGTTGTAGAATCCAAAAATGAATAAAAATTATATCATTCTATTTAAAATAAACAAAGTGACATCCATTTCCGGTCAACCGGAAGTGATATTTTGGTTAAGGTATTTTGCATTTATAGTTCCAATCGAACAGATACTGGTGCCAAAAATCTCAAATATAAGTAAATAATAGAACATCATAAACTTTTAATGAACCGTTACGTGGAATACCCTTATTTTATGAGTCTTACGTTGTAAATTGTTTAAAAAAGATACTGTTGCTTAAAGTAAACAATATCTTTCATTCATATCAGGTGGTCACTGTGTTTGTCCTATACAAAATAAAACTATTACTAATAATACTGCTTTTTATTTAAATTTTTATTAAATATTCACTAAACTTGCTCGTTTCCTGCACTACCTATAGTTGAACAACAATTTAAGGTAAGTATAATGTATATTTATAGCAAACCATTACCTTCTATATATCAGGTATTTAGTGAACGTGCATTAATGATACTCTTCCTTATCACAAGTAATCTAAATAGCTTTGTATTAATTATGAAGGTGTGATAACTGTTATAGAATAGTTCACTCAGCAATACACTACTACTTTGCAGGACAAATGTTTGCTTACTTCAACTACTTTCAGTTTAATTATCATAAGTACTCCATAAGTTACCGGTATGAAGCAGACCGTAATAACTTAGATTGCTTGTTGTTGAGTATCAGTATGTAGGATCTCTTTTTTGCTAGTGCTAAGTAATCTGTGCTTTTGTCCCCTATCCAGCTGAACTTTTTACTTACGATAATTGTGTTTTTATTTATGATTATTAAATTTTTTTCTCAGTGTAGACAATTTTTAGATTGTCATGTAATTAAATGGTGAAATTCTGTACAAATATTTTTTGTTACATCTACGAGAAATAGGTAATATTCATGGCAATTGTTATAGAAATTTACGTGTGCCAGTAACAATTGTCCCGAATTAATAAAATTTCGTGTGACTTGGAGTGATCAGTTATTTTATGTGTTTGTTCCTTTTGCTTTCGTACTTACTTTAAGGTTAAAAGCCTTACAGAGAGTACAATACAAAACTAACTTCTTTATTAGATCATTTACTTTGACATCAAGAAAATCTTTTGAGAATATCTATCGCGGTAAAAACAAAGAAACGCTATCGAGCGAATGGGGAGTATGAGGGTGCCTATCTAGATACCCACCCCGTTTTATGAAAAGCCCCCAGCCTATGCAAATCGCGGAAACGTAGCAGAAAATGCGCAACACCCTCCGAATAACGCACCTTAGCGTGCGTGTTTTCGCAGACATCCCTCGCGATGTCCGGATTCAATTTCACGGTCGCCCGTAAAACGTTTACGACCGTCCCCGCGTTTTCCGTGCAGCGCCCTCTAACCGAACGTCGCCGCTTCCTTTTTGGAGCAGATGCTAGCGCCCTAAAAATTTCAAAATTTGTTTTTAGCTAAACCGAATCTGCCATTACGTTTTACGGCCTTCGAGAAAAATAGTTCATAGTCGTGTCGTGCCTATCGTGTCGCCGTAGGAGGACGCGAGCGTGAGTTGTGGAAAGAGGGTATTGGGGAAATGGGAAGAGGTGGGTTTCTGTTTAAAAAAAAAAAAGGGGAAGTCATCGCGCATATGGTATGGAGAGGCGGGTGGGTAAAAAAGGGGTTGCTCGTTTAATAAAAAAATATTTTGCACCAACGGCATTTTGACGTTTATAAATTTTTTTGTGCTTGTTTCTTTATTCCTATATATTCTTCTCTTTAAATACACTGAGAAAAACTATCCTTTGACGCAAAGAATATACTTGCAAAAACTTATTTCACATAAAGAAAGTTTATTTGAATTAAAATATAGTTAACTTATATTGACGCTATTGCTTTCTTTGAAGCTATCAAAATATTTCTTCAAAATAATTTCTTCTGTTATCCATAGCAAAGAGAATATCTGTTTATATTTATAGGTGTGTGGATTTAAATGCAGAGTATTCAATAAAAAAAAACTATTTCTCTTTACATATATACATAGCAAGAAAAGAACTAAGAAAAAAATTGAATGATGAGATAGGTTTTAATTTTTGTTTTCAGCTACTGTTACTCTTCATATAACCGTTTTTTTTTGTATTTTAAAAAATTAACAAGAATAATTGAAACAACTTAATTTTATAAATAACATTCTCTCAATAGTCAAACTGCAGTATAAATTGGAAAATATTAAAATTTTAAAACAGGACATCATAAACAATTTAAAAGGACAAAATAAACTAAATACCTGTCTAATGCAAATGGACATCACCACCACAGAGAATACAATTTTTTTTTTATTAGAAGAGCAGTAAAATCTAAATTAAAAAATTTTAAAATAAGGACGAGCAATATTTTTAAATGCAAAAATGTTCAAATTATTATATTAAATTTTAAAATTTAATTAATTATTGAATAATAAATTTTCGATAAATTTGATATCTCCGCTTTATCATTTATTTTTTTTATTTTTTTATGTGATACTAGAAACGATTCACATAAAAAGAGAAAAAAAATATAAATGATATATCAAATTTACTAAAATCTATTATCCAATAATTAATTAAATTTCTAAATCTTTTTCTTCATCTGAATATGCTTGTATTTAAAAATATTGTTCATCCTTATTTTTAAATATTGTTTACAACTTACTGCTATAAAAACATCCTTTCCTACCAAAAAAATATTGTTTGTATTCTCAGTGGTAATGCACATTTGCATTAGATAAATATTATTTTAGATAAGAATAAAGTAGAGTAAATACTTTATTCTTTTAAATTGTTTATGATGTTCCGTTTTAAAATGTTAACATTTTCTAATTTACTTTGGAGCTTGACTGTTATATTAATATAATGATATTTATAAAATTTAATTGCTGATTCCTTTCACGTTAATTGCCTAAAATACAAAAAAAAAACAGTTATATGAACAATAACAACAAGTAAAAAAAAAATTAAAGATTTATTATCGAATAATTTTTTAAATATTCGTAAATTATAGGACTGAAGAAGATATTAATTAGTATTATCAAAACCTTTCCAACTAAAACAATTTACATGTTCATTTGCCTTTAATTCCACTTTTTTTTTACAATTAATAATAAAATTTTTGTAAATTAAAAATCCATATTTCAATTTCTTAAGCATATATTATAATAACTAGATATACATAAGCCGTCTAACAATGAAAACTGGTTCCATTCAACAAACGACATGCTATTTTCTATTACTCCTTTTTGTAAGTAGCAAATTCTATAGACCCCCACATGTTTGTATAATGTACAAGGTGTAAAAAAGTTAGAAAACGAATTTCTGGAATGATTTGTTTTACCAAATGTTATTAATACTACCCCGTAATATCTCTATGTAAATAATATCTCTATTTCCAAATAAAAAAAAAACAAAATATGACGAATACAAAAAATGCTCAGCTCGATAGACGACCAGTGGGGATCTAGCTATGGCATATATATTTATCTCGAGAATAGAATACGTTTAAAATGACATCATGCTTTGCTTGGCAATATCTTTTTGATTTCCGAAATAAATTTTGATCTGAAATTTGTAAAATTAATTCATGAAGTAGCTTCTAGAGTTTCGTTATATTTTTTAGATAACCAGTAATTCCTTTTTTCGTCTTTATTGGACTTTTTTCCTTATTTAATTCAGTTTCCTTCCTCATTTTTTTTTGATATTATTGGTCACATTAAATTAAAATTACTTTATGAAAACATTTATTAGTTTTATTTCTTGCTACGTACTGTATTAACTGTTGGCACCTTTTTCAAGCACCTTAAAATCTTTTTAGCTTTTATTAAAACAGCGAAATCATTACCTGATGATGACGTTACGCCGAAACGTATAGTGAAATAGATTTTTTTAAATAAAACTTTGAATGGGAAGGACAATTGTTATTATTTTTATATTTAAATCCAAACACCATTCATAAAAGATTACTTCAATTATTAATTATATTTATCCATTTAAATAAGCAACCGATTTGTATCTGTATCACACCGTTAATAATAATTAATTTAAAGTTATAATAAAACCAATTAAAATTACAATTCAGATGGTTAGTTTTCGTTTTCCATCATTTTTAACATGTTATCGAAAAACATCGCGATCACACGAACAATTTTAACAATGAAAAAAAATTATTAGATGAGAAATAATTCTACAATCTCGTATGATTTGGTATATATTTGTTCATCTTCATGTCCTATGAATTTTACATTTTTAAAATGTTAGAGTATTACTGTAAATTTGATGCGATGGCTTATACCTTAAATATTGTGTTAAAAAATATTGATTTAAACGCAATACAAAAGAAAAGCGTGAATAAGTTGTTCATATAAATTTTTATGTCATTTATATAAAAAAATAATTTCACGTGACCAACATCTCAAGAAAACAGAAAACAGAAGACAGAAGCTATTTTACATATTTCTCTCACGATATTAATATTACCTACTAATTAATTTGACGGTGTGCATCTATAATTTGTTTTATTATAACTTGACTTTAAATAATCTAAATGCATGAAATAGAGTTAGCTCTTCTGGAATTTGTTCTCAGAAGGCAAATTTACCACCTGTATACCTTCAATTAAGTTTAATAAAAACATTTCGATACCTTCTTGTGTTTTATTCATATACACACCTTTCAAAGACGTTTGCGTATTAATTTTTTAAAGAGTCATCTAACATCTTTATAACAGGTGCCGTCATATATCTACTCCCGTTTTCCTGTAGTCACTCACCCGAAAATTATTAAACCTAAACAGACGTTAATCTCAGATCTATCGAAAATTATAACCGGCACTAAACAAAAGAATGAAAACCGACCATTCACCCGCTAATCGTCATTCAGAATCGCAGTCAACTAAACTCATTATACGCCTGTTAGCTCACCACCGTGTTTTTTTCTTTACCTGAAAAAGCCTCCAAAAACATCAGTGTTACACCTTGCCCAACAGCACGACATGGCATACAACTTAATCAACGATCGACATATTTACGAGCCACCTTGCTACTGGCACTAAATATCCTAATCGGGCAGATAAAAGGAGGGAAAGAAAGGAATTAGAAATCGTAAAAAAAAATTAATAACTGCAGGTAAAATTTCCTGTTTTTCAGTTCGCGTGTCGTTTATTTAAATATGTAATGCGGCATCTTCTTCGATCGTGAATATAATTTTTTTAATCCGATATCATAAATTTATGTTAGCACGTCATTAATGACCCAATAAAATAAAACAGTAAATTTTATTTTCGGAGCGTTATCTCCTCAATGATCGGCACACGCACGCGGTGTCTCGTTAATTCTAAATCAATATAAGAAACCACACTTTTATATACATACCTCCCAGCTCTTTCGTGATGATCATTTCGGTACCGAGATCGTTAAACTTGTCCCACAGTTCCTTGGTTTCCAGATGGCAGGTGACAGTCCTCAATTCCTCACTGGTGCACTTTTCTTGCAATAAAGGATTTTTGTGCGCCACTGGCGATCTGCGCCCCGTCGAATTGCACGCCACTGAAGATTCGGACGTGGACGAGACGTCGACAGGGGATTCCCGGCCGCTTTCGGCATGTGGGCTCACTAGAGGGCAGTCTATGCTAACTACTGGTTCAGGGGTGGATGCTACTGAAGACGCTGATGTTTCTACGAATTTTTCTGGAAGGAAAAATAAATATTCGTAAGAGAAATATTTTTTCCTGCAGTTGTAATCTAAAACCAGTTAAATTTTAAATATTTAGTCGATGTAGAGTAGGCAACAGATTTGTTTTCCGATAAAATTAACTCCAAATGTAACACAATTGCGTTATGTAAATAAAATTATCTCACGGAGCATTGCAAAAAGTGGAAAACACAACATTCTTATCAAATAACGATGCTTTTAACATTACTAATCATCTCAACTCAAAATGCACGTGGCCCCATAGACTTTATTTATTTTTCCGTCGTTCATATTTATTGATTGTTTTAGAAGAATACAGGGTGTATCAAATAAAAAAGTAAATTTTTGTTGGTTTGTTTTAACCTCCCAAACGACATATAAAGCACAAACCACCAAAATCGGATTTCATTATTAAAGAATAAAAAAAAAGTAAAATTTAGAGCCAAAAATTCTTTAGTCTGGGCCTGATGCAAGGAAATATCAAGTTAAGCACCCGCTAAGCGTGGTATTATGTATAAATAGATTGTACTCATTTAATGTTATTCTTAATGGTATGCCGTAAGTTCATTTAACGTCATTCTGAATAAATAAAGGCCCTTATAAAAATAGCAAAACTGAGGTATTTTAAATTTCTTCTTTTTATAAAATAAACATTCCTTTTTTGTTAAGAGCATTCTACGTAAGTCGTCTACAAGTATTATTTTTAATATCCTGATAAGACCGTTCGAGTTTCACCGGATATGCGACTTCAGTAGTTACAAGAACGTAAATATATTTTCTTTTGCTTTGTCGATCGAGAGTTAGTTGTTAATAAACGTGTACCACATGAATCTGAGTTATTTCTTTTAGATTTATCTAATCATTATAACGCAAAATGAATTGAATCGAATTACACAGAAATAAATGTAGATACAGAAAATTTAAAACACGCCTTTTCACTATGATGTCGCGCCGAAAATGAACACATTCATCGCGCTTTTGCCGATGCATCAAGCTTCGATTTTCTTATATGAAATCATGATGGTCCTGAAAAAGAGATCGTTTTTTTCGAAACGGGAAGAATTTAAATAAAATGTTCGAAGGGCTTGCACTCCAAGCGCGATCCACAAAACTAACAGCGGTAATGGCTGAATGATAGTGGTATGTGGGGATACTGGGACAGCATTTAGGTTGGCACAGATGCGGCTCTAGCCCACGGCATTTAAAAAAAAAATATTTCTCGTTAATGCTTACAAGATAAGACCCTGTGCATTAGACTTTTTGATTGTATATGATACAGTGCCTAACATAATTATTATATTTACCTCTGATATCTGATACACCCTGTAATATATAAATGGATAATATTTGTTTGTAAAACAGTTTCCCGGAGAATAGGATTTTGCTTTTGTTCTCGTGATTTCAATTTTTTTTTTGATCACCTTGTTTTGAAGTTATTCTCATTTAATTAGTGTTTAGTTTTGACTTGTATTTCATTTCAATCTATACTCAGTAACATTATAACATTAAGATCAGATTAACAATTTTTTGGTATCAGAATGCTAGTTATGTTTTAAAGCAAGCCATAATGTAAGAATGTTGAAGTCGAGCTGCACATGATGCAGCCCCAGAGAGGGTGCAACACGTCTGCAGATTGCGTTTTTAATTTGCAAATTTTAACGAACTACCTGTTAAGTATTTAAAGTGTTTTCTTACAATAATTACCATACTTGTGTGTTAATAAGGGTTTATCAGATATAAGGTAAATATAATAATATTTAGCAGCTGTAATCATATACGATTCAAACAGTTTAATGACAGGGTCTATCTGAAGCATTAACGAGAAAAAACATATTATAAATCCGTGGGCTAGAGCCACGCCTGTCCCGACCTAAATGCTGTCCCGAGTATACCCCCACATACCACTATCATTCAGCCATTACCACTGTTAGTTTTGTGTGGATCGCCGCTTGGAGTGCAAGCCACTTCGAACATTTTATTAAATTCTTCCCGTCTCGAAAAACGATCCTTTCAGGATCATCATGATTTCATATAAAAAAAATCGAAGCTTGATGCTCGGCAAAAGCGCGGGAAATGTATAGATTCATTTTCGGCGATATCATAGTAAAAAGGCGTGTTTGCAAATTTTTCTGTATCTACATTTATGTCTGTGTAATTCGATTCAATTCAGTTTGCGTTATAATTAAATAAATCTAAAAGAAATAACTCAGATTCATGTGGTACCGTTTATTAACAATTAACTCTCGATTCGACAAAGCAAAAGAAAATATTTATGCGTTTTTTGTAACTACTGAAGTCGCATATCGGTGAAACTCGAAGTCTTATCAGGATATTAAAAATAGTACTTTGGTAGACTTACGTAGAATGCTCTTACAAATAAGGAATGTTTATTTTATAAAAGAAGAATTTAAAATGCCTCAGTTTTGCTATTTTTACAACGGCGTTTATTTATTCAGAATGACGTTAATGAACTTACGGCATACCATTAAGAATAATACTAAATGAGTGCAACTTGTATTTATACACAATACCTGCCGTTTAGCGGGTGCTTCAACTGACGTTTCCTTGCATCAGGCCCGGACTAAAGAATTTTTGGCTCTAAATTTACTTTTTTTATTTTTTAATGATGAAATCCGGGTTTCGGTGGGTTTGTGCCTTTTATATGTTCGTGTAAGTTAACAGCCAAGCAATTTACTATTTTTATTTGATACACCCTGTATACGTAACTTTCAATATTCTGAGCTTTAATCAAATTATCGACTTTTTTAAGTAAAAATTATCTGGATGTTGTCCAAATCAGACGTATGCATTACAAACAAAAGAGGGATTTGAAGGAAAGTTCAACTTATCAGCTTCTGAAATCAATTCTATTTGTAATAATGAAAATTGACAATTGGTTTCAGGGTATTACGATTTTATTGTAACGACGCGTTAACAACTACATGCCTTCTTACAATCAATCGACAAAATCAATCGGGTCTCTCTTTGATCGTTTACAGAATTGTTGCAAAAATACTGCTATTTTTATATTTTTTAAGAATGATCCCTGGACATCGCTTGACACGTTTGAAGAATAAAATTTGAGATGAAAGGTGACGGACGATGTCAAAATAAATAAAGTCTAAGGCGGCGCGCGCATTTTGTCGGTTCGGTCAACTTTGATTCTTTATAGAAATTATTACAAAAAAATTATGATTTTCATAGTTTTTTTTTAAATGATCTCTGGACATCCCTTAATACGTCTGTGGAATAAAATTTAAGATTAGCTGCATTAGGAATGTTAAGAGCATCGTCATTTTGTAAGAATATTACATTTTCCACTTTTTTCAATGCTCTGTAAACTAACTTTATTAACATTACGCAATTATATTAGATTTGAAGTTAATTTTACCGAGAAAAAAATCTATTGCCAACTTCACACCGGTTGAATAATTTAATTTATATTATAAATTAAAATAATTTTTGCTTTGCATTTTGCATATTCATAAACACGATTGTAAACATCTATTTTTTGAAAAACAAATAAATAAAATTATGATTATTATTTGATTGTTTCTATTTACAATCAGTGCGAGTAAAAAACATGTCTACATAATAATCACATATTATCTAATTTTTACTCCTTCAAACGTTGAGATTATCCACAATTATTCTCGTCAATCCTTAAGTGGTTTATTTGCATAAATACTTGCGAGATCGCGTCTAGTTTTTTGTTTCATTCCTGAGTGTTAAGAAGAAGGTTTACACTTTCATTGGGGTTTGACTCTGTGGCGCCAGGAATATCTATTACTCCATTATTATGATTATTATTTATATGGAGTCATTATCACTTAAGTGGTGTAGTGCCTGATTTGCCATAAGCAATGGGCTGCTTTTTTTTCATTTGTAGATAGGTACATTCATTATGTGGTTAAATTGTAAGGAAAAATAAAGTTGAAGAAATGTTCCTTTATATGACAGATAATACTGAATGTATTATTTTTATAAAACATCCTAAAAAATAATGTTGAAACCATTAAATATATAATGTGAAGTAATTGTATTTAATAAGTAAAATACTCCAAGTTTCTGGTATTAACAGTAGCAGCTCCAACCTAAATCCCAATTTATTATACCAAATAAGAGGTATGTAAAGGTAGGAAACAAGCGGCAACGCCATCTTTATGACAATTCCTTTAATACAAATGTGTTAAAGAATGTGTTTTTTTTTAACTACGTAGGCTGTAATACTTTGCTATAAATACAGTTTAGGAAATATGTTAGTATTCCTCAACAAATAACATCCACTTTGTGAAGAGAATTTTTTTCTGATAGAAGAAAGTGCCATGGCTATTATCGCTGACTTGTAGATAACATCCGTTTTTATTTCATAAATAATTTATTCAGTTTTAAAAAGTGCAGTTTGGTTGTGCTCCATATTTTGTGTTATAAGTTTTATACAATATTTTAATACTTTCACAATTCAATTTTGTAATTTTTAAATTTCTAACTACTCTTAACCGATTTAATAAATGTATTTTAAATTTGAAAAAAAAATAACTCTAACGTCACTTTATTTTATTTATCTAAGGAAAAAAAATAATTTATTTACCATTTTAAATGTTTATTTCACTTTTATTGTTACAATTCTCATCATTAGATGTTTCTTTAGCTTGCCTGAGGAACTTTCATTAAAGATTTTTTTTAGAAAGTGGACCAGTTATTTTTTTTTCTATTTTTTACCTTCCCAATGAGAATTTTGTATTAATTTAACAGCCTGAAGAAAACCAAATTTGTGCAAAATATTAGTCAATGAATTGTGTAATATAAAATAAAGTAATTTAGTCCAAAATAGCCGCTTTCATTGTCCAATAAAGTTGAGAACGAAATTTTCATTATCATTCACGGCAGATCGTCCACTTCATAATACGATGAATGAAGCGCTTGTGCATGAAGTAGATCTTTCACAAGAATAAATGTGTAGCAACGTGTTTATTTTAAATAATTTAGTATTTCTTTTATCAATAAGTTATTATCAATAGGTTATTTCTTTAAAAACTAAATTCTAACTTATTACAAACTCCTTTGCCTTTCACGAAATGTATTGTTGATAGGCGAAACGTAACCTTGAAAGCATTCGTTCATTCGTTCTCTGATTCGCACTACAATATTCACTCACAGGTATACAAGCGACCTTAAACTACGTTTCATTCCAACACTATCACTATTACCCATTCCAATGGTTTTTCTAACAACTTATTCAATAGATCCCTGTCTTTAAATTTTCGAAAAATATTACTCTTAAATCTGCTATTGCCTTATATCAGCATAACCTTTTGTTAAAACATTCTAGCTATTTCTTTGAGTGGTAACAAGAAATATAATTTTGTTTGTTAGCAAAGATCCTCTAACACATAAAATAAGATCAAAAAATCAATAATAACATAGTCAATGTCACTCAATAACTGAAAATTTAGAAATTGCTTTCATAATTCAAAAGCAAAAATATTACCAAATGTAATCGATATAGCGCTTGCTATTTTCACACCAATTAAATCTTATAAAAAAACAAGAAATTAATTTGAAACATACTTATCCCTGAATGTAATTTCTAAAATAAATCAAAAAAAATATATGCAAAAAACCCACCAAAAAATACTGGATTATGATTTTCCTGTATAATTCTTGAATAACAACTCCTAAACCACTAAAAGCACCATAATTTACATTTTTTATTAGTATATATCATTATCCAAAAAAACAAATAGCTCTTTTATATTTGACATAGAAGACTTTGATGAAAATATCTAATAACAGTCTAGATATACAGGTGTAATGTAAACATGCAGCAAAAATTCAAAGGTATCATTGGCTTAGTCTAAGATATTTTGTCACTAGTTATTTTGAAAAAACCCCTGTTCGAAGATACAGGGCGAACAAATTTGCCAAACCATATTCGAATATTCGTGAATTATAATGTAAATAAAGTATGATTACGCCAATGAGTTTATCCAAGTACAAAAATTGTTTACAATGCCCTTGTTATTTTTTCGATCTCGATCAATGAAACGGGTTTATCTACTAGTGGATTTCATTATACGTCTCATCGGTCGCATTGTTTAGGATTGAATTACGTTGTTTTGTGGCTGTTTGACGCTGTTCCTTTAATAGTTAGTAAGAATCCTTTATCATCTTAAAAGCTTAAATCTTGAAAAGCGAAACGTTGTCGTCGTATTCATTCATGTTTAATATTAAAAGACCTAAAACCAAGAAAGGAATCAAATACCATTATCATGAGTTACGAACGCGCCGAGATGACTGATATGCATATTCATGTGTGGGACTTGGCTAACGGACTCATTAGAAGCTAGACGATTGTACATTGAACGATTCCTGCCCGAATGTCCCCGATCGAAAAATCTTCGAAAACAATCATCGACTCTTTCGTGAAACAGGCTCAATGAAACGAAGTGGAGGGCCAGGAAGATCAATGACTGCAAGAACGGTACAATTGGAACAGAATGTGCTGGAGATGATAGAGGAAATCCTGGTAAGTTCTATCGCGAAAAAATTGCAAATACTTTGAATGTAAGTAATTGGACAGTTTGGAAAATTCTTAAGGACAATTTGTTGTATCCATACCACATTCAACGCGTTCAAGCACTACTTACCTGCTGATTTTCCTCCACGTATTGCATTATTCAATGACATTGCCAACATTAGTTCGCATCCCTCTATTCCTGACACAGTTCTTTATACCGATGAAGCCAGTTTCTCAAGAAATTGCAATAAGGAATTTTCATAATAACCATGTGTGGCAGATGAAAATCCGCATGAGATTTGAAGATCGTTTTCAACATCACTTCTCGTTGAATGGTTGGGTTGAATTGTGGGTGACTATCTAATTGGACCGGTATTTCTACCAGGAAGACTTACTGGCGTGGTGTACCGCAACTTTTTGGAAGCAACGCTGCCTGAGTTTTCTGGAGGATGTACCAATACGCGACAAGAATTGCAATGTGTTTATGCACGATGGTGCACACCACATTTCAGTTTGGTTGCTCGTAATTTTTGAACAGCAACATACGAGAATCGCTGGATTAGTCGAGGATGGCCACACGCATGCTGCTGATCCCAGACTTAAACCCCCCGATTATTTCTTTCTGGGGATTCTCTGAAGTCAATAGTTTACGCTACTCCAGTGGAGAATTTGGACGATTGCGAAATCCGATAATTTGCGGGTGTAACTCAATTAGAAACGACCCTGTGTGTTTGAAAGAGTTTGACAGTCAATGACGAGAAGATTGAATGCTTGTAATCCGGCTGGAGGAACCATTTCGAACATTTATTGTAGATTGAGCAACTTTACATGTATTTTGTATAATAAAATGTTGTTACTGTCGCAAATCTTGTTCGCCCTGTACTTTGAAACAAAGTGTTTTTCAAAATCATCATAGGACAAAATATTCTTAGAATAAGCCAAGGAATACCTTAAATTTTGACGCATATTTACCTAACACCTTATAATATACAAAACGTTTTTGCAAAACAAAGATATTTTAAAAGATTCCCAGCAAAATGTTATTAAAATTAGCTTCTCCGCCCAATTCATTTCCATCAGTAATCGGAAAGAGAGAAAGTGTACAAGCGGTAGAAACCACCTAGACACTTCCGCGACTTACAACTTTCAAACTTATTTTATTCCTAACAAAACAAACAACGTCCCACGTTGCACAATAGGAAACATAAAATAACTCGGAACCAATTTACTTTTAATGGACATTCGCAGTTCTTTACGGTTGTACCACCTAACATTATAATGTACGCAAACTCGTGTCACGTGATATAGCGGCTATATTTCACGTAATTTTATTATCCGATGCGGTGGGTGCAGCGCAAATACGTAGCGATTGAATGTGATTGATTTTAAGAGCTTGTAGTGTCATTTATTGTTATTTGGACTTTAAAGTCGCCCGGCTCAGAACGTGCTCTGTGGAGTGTGGGGTTTGAAAAGATGTTGTTATTGGTGAATTTCGAAGTCTGATGTGTGTGTTGTAGTGTGTATGTTTCACCTATAGGACGGAGAAAAGAGATTTTAAGTAGAAATTGCAGACCAAAAAGAGATACCATGCTGATTATTGTTAGTTGGTTGAGTTGAATGTGAGCATTCCGCAAAAAAGATTTTAATAACAGAAATAAAACCTCAGAAAAGACAGGCACAACTATTTTTAGAGGTTTAATTTAAAAACTAGAAAAAGGCCGGATTAACAGAGCATCCCTGATTTCTGTAAGACGCAGCTAAAGCTGCAACTAATATCCTAGCAATGAGAACATTCTGCTACACACAGAAAAAAGTTTTCTATTGTCAAGTATGTCTGTGTTCTTACACATTTTTACTAAATGTAAGATAGTATTTTCTTTATTTTAGAAATTTCTAATCACGAGTAATAGTTCTTAATATAATAAATTTTCTTGAAATTTTAATCTATATCAAACAAAATATTTGTGCAAATGTATCTCTCTTAAAACAAGTACATATAATTTTATAAGAATAATCACTCTCTTACGATTTTTCTAATATTAGTGATATTTCCTTGACGCAAGTAACACAGTTTCTTGTATTCCAGAATAGAAAAAAAAGTTGGAATGTGGAGGGGTTGATATACGCTGAAACTTGGTTTATCCATCAGTATGATCAAGTTTGCATTTCGGTATTAGATATTTCGCAGTATTCGATAATATTGTCCTTGCGCTTACCTAAATCTGTTTGTCATCTGTTAAAGTGGTTTGAATAACGATAAGTATTGTTATAATATAATGCGTAATATACCAGTAAATAAAAAAAAATATACATATATAGTTACGGATATTTTTATAAATAGATATGTCTGAAGAACAATTTTATATTCGGCTTCAATATAAAGGCCATTTTGAGTGGTGTAGCATTGGCGCGGAGATAGAAACCGCAATAAAAAAGGTTAAAATTGATTTCATTATGGCATGAATATGTAATCCCTTACAAGTCTAGTAATTGTAGAAATTATTGCCACGATGTAGTATTAGTTTGTATCTATTAGAAAGAGTTCGCTTCGTTTTGTATGTTAACATAACCTAGATTATTCTTAATAAAAAAACATACTGTAAATGTAGTATCTAAATAAATACTTTTAGTTGTAAAGTTATTCGATTGTATTTTTTCCTTTCCTATAATTAACAATTCACAAAATAAAATTTAAATGAACTAATTTATTAATATGTTAACTAGGTATACTTGTAATTTATTTCGAGTTTTTACCTAAAGTATGTGTTGTCACATGGTAACAATACAAATCCTATGTAAAAACAACGTATATTATAAGTAAGATACAAATATGTATATTTAGCCAACGAAAATTATTATCAAGCAACTAATCCTGCATAGGGTCCTCTGCCAGCATAATTAAAATTATAATAATGTATTGGGTTTGGTCTTGCTGTTGCAAACAATTGAGTAACATTTCGTCATGCTGCTGGCTTTTTCAGAATAACCAACAATTCAGTTATTTTTGACGAAACTTTAATCAGTTTTTTGCAACCAACAGTACTAGACTAAAGGTTATCGCACATTAGTCCGTCACAAAACAGCACGGTGCGCCCCGTCAAAAAAAACGGATAGATTAAAACAATGCAAATGAATGTAACACGATACCATAGCTCAGCGCAATGCTATTGGTTTTGTGATGGGCGCACGCTGCCGTGCTGCGACGGGCTAATGTGCGATAACCTTAAAATAAAAACACCATTTTTGTTTCTTGATAAAGAAAGGAATCCATAAGTTCAAGTAAGTACCGTTTTCATGTTTAATAAAAAACGTTTGATTAAAGGTATTAGATGTATACCACTAGAAAACGACAAACTAATATTAAGCTCGCTTTGCATTATTTTAAGGAGAGGCCTGGTTATATCAAATTTATTTTTTCTCAATTCAAAGTTTCATAAGTTCGAATAAATACATAATATTTTCCAACCAGTTTTTTTTTTATTTGTTTCAAGTAAACCAGCTTTCTTTGTCTAAGGCATTGAATTTCTTCAAACAAGGAAATAATTTCTTGGGATATTGAAAAATAATTTCTTCGTCAAGAAATTGTTCATATGCTTATATATAAGAACGAGAGGTACTTCAGTTAGAAATTCTCACTGATTCTAGAAATTACTTCTCTGTGTGTTAGTGGGCTATAAATAAGGGAAAATTTCCGTTCGTTATACGAAATACCAATAAATTACACACAAAATAATTCAATTCTAAATTGCGATATAGCAGACAGTTTTATGCATATTTGCAGTACAAACATATACTTCCATCATAATTTATTTAACATACATCACAGGAAGACATCTACAAACAATCTATTCAGCCAATGATACTCCATGACATAACAAGGATGATACTTACAACATCGCCAATCATTCTTCTCTCGTTCTAAATGTAAACACTTAAGAATTATTTACTTTTAAACTCTATGCTTAACGTTACAATTGCTCGCTCGTTAGCAAATTTATATTCATCAATTCCTAGAAGAATTGATAAATCAGTCACCACCGGCTACGAAAAACGAGTTTTGTATTTGTACATACGTTGTTCTACGATTTCCCTGTGAAACTTCGGTAGTGGTAGTAGCCAACATTTTATATACATATAACAGGTCGTAAATCTTCGGTCTAAATATAAGAACAGAGTCTATTGTTTATGGTTGAAATAATAGTATAAAAATTAATGTAAGTGAAATTGTTACAAAGAGTATGAACAAGGATTTTATATACCTATACATTATTGCGATTTTTATAACGGATTGGCCAGCTAATATTTTATTTTTTTATAACAAATAAAAACGTTTATTCGTAAATCTGTCTTCTCTTTACAGATACACTCAGATCGAGAATGATTGTCCTATTGATCCTACACTACTTTCCGCGGCGATGCGCAAATCAATATTTTCATCCAATCATTGTAATGAAATTAGTAATACAGCGTTTCCTTCCAAATTTTGCTGTCAAAATTGATATATGTTCTACATAATCGTGGGTTTCGTGTTTGAATTTGGCTTATCTAGTCATTCCGTATTATTGTTTGTTAATTTTCACATAGTCTTTCTCAAAACTACGCCTTCATTTCGCATTGAGAGCGTAACGTGTTTTTTTTTGGAAAAATGTCATTTACACCAACCAAGATAAATTTCGAAATGGTGAACGAGGAGATGATGGGCAGTGGAGATATTCAGCTGTACTTTGTGCTGAAGAATTTATAAATCAATTTGCCGAAGTGTACATTGATAATGAAACTCTTCTTCGACACATCAATCGGGTTGTCCATCGCTTCAGAGGAACTGGAAGTCTTTTGAAGGAAAAGTCACCAGGTCGCCCATCAGTTCTAACCGAAAATGTGGTGGAAGACGTACGTGCTCGTTTGGATCACAGCCTGGAAAGCCATTACGGCAACTTGCAACAAACCGGTAGAAATACACATCTAAAAATGGTATAAAAAAGTAATGTGAATTTTTTGTAGGTTTATCTTATGGATCAGCTCAGAAAGCTGTAAAACGGAAGCTTCATTATCATCCATATAAAATTTCTATCGTGCAGCAATTACTGCCACTAGATTTCGAAAAAACGTATGGAATATTGTCATTGGTTTAATGCAAATCTAAGAATGACGATGTTTTAAATCTTACTTTTTTCTGACGAAGCCTGGTTTAATTGAACAGATAATGTAAATTCTCAAAATATTAGGATTTGGTCCGCACAAAATCCTCATGTTATTCGGGAAACGAAATTACATCCTGTAAAAATAGGGATATGGAGTTGCAATGTCCAGGAGACGTATAATAGGACCGATATTCTTTGAGGATACAATAACAGCAGCCAGATATAGACTTATATTACATGAATTTGTGGAACAATTATTTGATGATGAATTACAGCTAGGCTATTTTCAAAATGACAATGCTACTGCTCATACAGCAAGAGAAACAAGAGAGTATTTGCAGGAAATTTTTGATAAAGAGTTATTGGCTTTGAATGTTGACCATCTAAATCACTTACACCGCTTGACTTTTTTTTATTTAGGTATCTAAAAAATAAATTTCATCGGAACCGCTTACATATAATTTGGATCAATTGAAAGAAGCAATAAGAAATGAAATAGAGAATATTACAAATGAGCAATTAATAAATGTTCTGAAAACATGAAGAAGAGGAAATGCTTGCATAAATAATGGTGGTTCTCACTTTGAACACAGCATGTAAGCAGTGCAGGTATGTTAAAGAAACATGTTCCAATTTTTTAATTTATATTATATTTGTTGTAGAGCGTATGGCTATGAAAAGCATCCATCCATTATTGTCCATTCAGTACCTCGTATAAATTATGAAGAATGTCTGATATAAGTTAAGCAGATATGACATAAATGTGTATTTTTACAATATATATTGTTTAAACCTTCTATACCTTTAATTAAACCTGGTTGTATTTGTTATCAGAAATATACTGTTTTGAAAAATGTTTATTACGTTATTTTTGCACCGGAGTTGATTGAATGACTCATACCTTAGATGCAATTTTGGTGCACTACACTTGTAGTCCGAATTGACATTAGTGTATATTAAGTTGCATACGCACAATTAAACAAAAAAACGCACAATGACCGCACGTTACTGTGTTTTATTAACTAACTTCCTTCGAAACAGTGGATGTAAATATTGATATAATCTTTGTTGAAAGTGGAATAGGATCAGAACAGTATTATTCGTCCTTACGGTACATATGCTTGTATGTTTAACAATATTCAAAAATATAATCCCCCTTCGTTAGATGGCTACTAGCTTATGAATATGCCCGATATGTTTCGAATTCAGTACTGTAGAACATGCGCATTAACAATCTCCCCTCTTTTTAACCAATGAGTAGTTATATTTATATTTTTATATCAGTAGTAGGTAGGTTGTCGAGGTGGCTCTACATGTTATGCCTTTTACGTCAACAGCTTGTATATTATTAAACTTTTACTTGATTAAATATTAAATTTTTAAATAATAATTTTAATCATTTAATGTATTGAATGCTTTTTATATTAATAAAAGCAATGTAAATATCAATAACATGCACAATTTATTATTCAATATTACATCAAAGACATTTAAAGAGAATAAGAACTCTACTCAAGGTGAGTACACTTTATTTGCAATATTTAAATCAAATATCAACTACCAGCCAGTATATTTTGCATATATATTCTTGAATTCTCAAAAGAACTTTTAAATCTGCCACTATCATAAGATGAATTCACCAACCATACCTACTAACCTCGAACATCAGCTTGCATAGACCCCAAAGTTGAAGTAGCATCTATACCACAGTATATTACAGTAAGGACATGTTCGCAAAAATCCATTGTTCTTGAGTGGTCCGTTTTGAATGACCTTCAAGCCCAGCTGCCATTTTGTAAAGCTGTTGCCGGGATTTTTCAAACATGTAGAATAATTTATATTTTAAAGGAAGTAGAAATAGATTAAAAAATACACAATATTATGCGTTTTTTATTCTGATTTTGTTGCAATATTTATTGAACAGTTTATAGTAATAAAAAACACGATTCCAGTAAAATAATGTTTGATTAAGTGATACATATATTTGCAAGTGTTTTACGATAATTATGTTCATATTCTTTCCTTTTTGTGAAATAAACCATTGTTTATATTTTTATAGTGTAAAAGATTCTTCCAAGAATGAATATATTGTGGTTCTTTCTCAAATAAATTAATAAAAATGCAACAGCATCGGTGGAAGGTACTTTCAAATTTCTGACACGAATACACAATAACTTTTAATTAGGGTTCAAGAGTTATGACTATATCGTTCTGTGCGATACAAAGATTATTCCTTTCTATTCGACTACTTCATTTCTAACATCTGACCCTGCACTGGTTTGTCAACAATAATGTTCGGGGGTGCACAAGTGGATAGAGTTCAGACGTACACTATATAATATCGAATTGTCTATAATGTGAATAAATGCGATTAAAATTTATACCAGTATAATGCAGTTCAAACCAAAATCACATCATTTTAAAAAATGAACATAAAATGAATTAGGTTAGTTACTGCGATAAATAGCAATCTAGCTTAAAATGTGTATCTAACAAATAAATTGATTTAATGTGACCTAGGAATCTCTGCACAACGATAATAGTTCTTCTTATTCATGTACTTTCTTAATTCTTGTCGTGTCATATATTATTGTGATTTCCCGGCTATATGCTTTTTACGGCAAAAAGGAAAATAAATAAATAACTTTCTTTAATAAAACAGTGCAATCATTAATAACATGTATAATTCATGAACAAGTCTATACAGGGATTATATAAAAAAAAGTATGAGAACTCTTACTCAGGGTGAGTATTGTTATTTAGGATATTCAAACAAGTATTATCAATTATCCAGTATAATTTAGATTCCTTTATTCAAATATGAACTTTTAAAATCTCCCGCGCTATCATAAGAGAATATAAAACCACCAACCACGTTTGCCAACTTACAAAAGCTCAGAATTTAAATCTCACACGAAATTATAATAATTTAAACAATGTTTTGACCAGATACCTCGTTTTCCGGTTTATACAAATGCCAGAGTACCTCTGAATGTGATCTCCTTGTAGTGACAATCCAGATTCGCTCGTATATTCACCTCCTTCGTTACATTCAGGATGTATGATTAGACTCGGAATAGCAAACACATGTAAAATCCCATGTAAACATGTACCCAGATATAGTAAACACCAAATTTGTGAACTTATCCCTTTTGATACCAGATATACCCCCGCGATACGTTCTAATTCACTTATATTTGATGAGAAATGACACAGCTCTTTCTCAGACTTTTCATCAACTCCCCACACGTAACCAAGGATTTTCATACATTTTCTTTATACGAATCACATTGAGTCACTCCCCATTCAATTAAAATAGATACCTAGGATACCAAACTATCGTACAGTTGTCAGACGATAAATTATATTCAACTTCCATGACTACTAATACGATTTAGTCGAAATTATACTGGACTTACAAACAGATGCGTACATAAAATAATAATCAGATTTCAATATGGTTGGTAGCTTTCCTCTTATGAAACACAGCAATATATTAGATTCATTCGGAAATCCCAAGAAACTGCGACCATCGTCAGCATCAAAATTTATCTTGCGAGAGTGACTGGCACTACAACATGATACCCATTGGTGTCTTCTTTTACGATAATTTGAGTTATTTCACTTAAACCTAACAATATAATATATAAGAAAGTACGTAAATGTTATAGCCGCTGGTCACCGATCTTACCTTTTACACAAGAATATCATAGTTCATTAAATGTTTTTAAAACTGTAGGGGTAATTCAAAACTAATAAAATACGTAAAGTAAATAAATAAAACAAGTAAATCATATAGATTAAACGGACGAGTAAACTAATTTTTGTAGATACGAACGTAAACAATAACAAACTGCATTTTTGGGAAGCTGTTGTTTGTGTGAAGTTAGGATTAGAAATTTGGGCCGCTATAACTCCTCTTTTTCCCTTACTCGGTGTACTCTGTCTATACCAAGGAAACTATATGGAAATCATATGTTGGTATTTATATAGAAATAGATAGAGTAATAGAACTAAATAGATACTCATTATTCTTAATTAAACAGAAAAAAACACTAAAGATTCTAATTACCAACCGCAATTTTCAGCGTCAAAATAATATTCTTTGCGTGTTCTGCCTAATAACTCTGATACGTGATGGACCCACTTGTTTTTTCGGATATCCTCAATTAGGTCTATTTACTCCCGCATCCAACAAAAGAGTGTACTGATTACACGCTCGCTCATCAACATGCAAATACTAGCACGAAGCGGCAAGTTTACAAAATATGATTTTCCGGTGATAAAGCGCTGGCTCGCAGAGTATCCCATTAATGTACTCACTGGTATAATAGTTACATTGTATGTTACATGGTAGGAAGTGCGTAAACAAATGCTCTCCGAGTAAATATTCCCTCCTTTTTTTTAATTTTTTTTTTTTTGGTCAGTTAAATGCCGGATTGGCGTGCAGAGAGACAAGCTGACCAACCGAGCGGCTAATGTCACTTTCCCGTCCCGACAAATATGTTCCGTATAATTCGTAATTGTTCTGTGGTTTTTTTTTTTTTGTATCGTGTCCGTTAAAATGGAACGTATGTAAGCGCTTGGATTGTCGCCGTTAGGACGAGAGGCATCCGTGTAATTTACGGTGTCATTACAGACTGGCTTCTCTTATCTGTTAATAGCATCTCGCCTCGTGTGATTGCCGTTGCCCGGTTGCGATACGTTGTTAGACAGGCATTGTCGAATCTGGACCCGGTGTCGTAGTGAAACAAGATCCCTACGATTATCGAACAATTTCCGACGGATTGTATTTTTAATTCTGGGTTTGCGATAAGTGTTTTCCAAAATACGGTGAGTGAACAATTTTTAACCAAAATCATATCTGTGCAGTTTAAGGGAGAAAAGGGCCTATACAGTATGTTCACGGAAACATTCTACAATAGCTAACTTTTTTTATTTTTAGAGATGCAGAGTCGGTTAAATGGAAAAAGATCATGTACTTTTTCATCTGCATTTCGTGCTATGGCATAAAAAACAAAAGAGCGCTTGGTTGCTAAGATACGACTAAAGCATGTATTTTTTAAATGGGACACCCGGTATATTTTTACATTTTTAAGTTTCTCTAAACGCTATTTAACTTGACGCTTGAAGGATCAATGAGAAAGGCGAAACTACATGACAAAAATATCATAGAGAATCCAGTGCAAGTAGTAGCATACGCCGACGATGTGGCAATAATAGCGACCAGTCTAAAAGATCTGGTGCAAGCAGTTGACCGACTAGAAAAAACAGCAAGGGACTACGGATTGGTGATTAACGAGGAAAAGACAAAATACATGAAAATAGGAAAGGAAGAGGAAATAAATTACTTAAAAACGCATCAACATACATTTGAAGCAGTTAAGACGTTTAACTATTTAGGGGTAACAATAGGGCAAGAAGCGAGAGATAGAATAAGAGAAAGAATTCAGAAAGGATATCAAACATATGGAAGGAATAAAGCACTATTGAAAAGCAAAGGTATAAATAAACAGAACAAAATAAAGATATACAAGACCCTAATAAGACCAGTCATCACATACGCCATGGAAACGCCAGTGATAAATAAGAGAGAAGAGGAAGAACTAAAAGTAGCAGAAAGAAAAATAATAAGAGCGATACTGGGACCAGATAAGACAAGGGAAGGTGAGAAAAGACCAAAGAAAAATAAAGAAATAGAACATGAATTGAAGAATGAAAATATAGTAAAATACATAAAGGCACAAAGACTTAATTGGGCAGGACACATTATGAGGAGAAGACCGACTGAAATAATTAGAAGAATAACACAATGGATTCCATTATGGCCAAGAAGAAGAGGCAGGCCGAGAAGGACCTGGAGAGATGAGATAGGTGAGGATGCACGTGCCCTGGCAATAATGGACTGGAGGACGGAATGCCGGGACAGAACGAAATGGAGAGAAATAATCAAGAGAGCAAAAACCAGCAAGAAGTTATAAAAAATCGAAAGAAAACAAAAGGAGAAACGAGGAATAATCCACCTCATTAAGCGGATTTTAAAAAAACGCTCTAAGCGTTAGCCATAATCCTAAGGATTGAACGGCCTGATGATGATGATGAAGTTTCTCTAATCATTGGCTATAACAAAGTATAAAACGACTTCTCTGTAAAATCACCATTACGAGAGTTGTAAAGAAAATCATCCTCAGTCCATTCGAGGTGTTCACAAAATATTCTACAATGACCAACTTTTTTATTTTTAGAGATACAGAGTCGGTTGGGGAAAGTTCGTGTACTTTTCCATCTGCATTTCGTGCTATGGCATAAAAAACAAAAGAGCGCTTGGTTGTTAAGATACGACTAAAGCATGTATTTTTTAAATGGGACACCCGGTATATTTTTACATTTTTAAGTTCCTCTAATCATTGGCTATAACAAAGTATAAAACGACTTCTTGTGACAAACGAGTATAAAACGACAGTTTGTGAGAATCTCTGTGTCAGAACAAAATATAAGACAGGTGTTTCAGTCGAATTCACTTGCTGTTACTGTGGGAGTGCCACAGGGGGAGTCTTATCACCCTTGCTGTTCACCTTGTTTATTAATGATATAGGTAACTTTATTGAGGGTCATTTTTTGACCATTTATGCTGATGATACGACTGTTTTTGTAAGTGATGATGATAAAAATATAGAGAATTCTACAAATCAAGTACTGAGTCGTCTTAATGATTGGTGTGTTGGTAATAAACTCTTTCTTAATACTTTAAAAACTAATTATGTTGTATTTTCTGCAACACCTCAATCGTTAACACAAGAATTTCACCTACAAATTGGTGATTCCACCATAGAAAAACAAACAAATATTAAATCGTTAGGCATTGTTTTCTCTGGAGATTTAAAGTGGAAACAACATATTGAATTTATAACTTCAGCCATAAGTAAGTCTATCTTTAAACTTCGGCACTTCAAAAGTGTAGTTAGTACGCAAATTTGAAAATTAATTTATGCAACTAATATTGAATCACGAATAAGGTATGGCATTATAATGTGGGGTTCCAGTAGAGATATTCAAAAAATTCTCCTCGTTCAGAAGAGAGCTCTTCGAGTGATGGTTGGAGCAGCGCCACGGACATCGTGTAGGGAGATCTTTAAGGAGCTTCATGTGTTGACAGTGGTAGCACTTTATATTCTTGAAGTGGGAATCTTTGTACATAAATATAAAGATCAACTTATACTAGAAAATAATACACCCCATAATTATTATACCAGAAAAAATGATATTCAGAAGCCCATACACAGACTTTCGTTAACGAATAAAAGTATTTTATGTACTAGTATTAAAGTCTATAATCACTTGCCATCCACCATAAGGTCACAACCGATGTATACTTTTAAAAGAATGTTGAAGAAGTTCCTTTTACCCAAACCTTTCTACTCATTAGATGAATTTTATAAGAATACCTTCTGATTTTCTGTTTCTACTGAAACTATAATAGTATTTAATTATACATAGAGTTTATGCTTTATAGCATCTAGCATTCTTATTGTTCATTGCTTTTTCTTCTTTTTTTACTCACGTTTTCTTGAATTGTATATGTTTCTTTTGGAAATAAATAGTATTATTATTATTATTATTATTATTATTCTACAATGGCCAACTTTTTTGTTTTTGGAGATACAGAGTGCTATGGCGTAAAAAACAAAAGAGCGCTTGGTTACTAAGATACGACTAAAGCATGTATTTTTTTTAAATAGGAAACACGCTTAATGAATAAATAGCCTTAGCCGCTTGAAACAGCATTTTGATCATTGGATCGGAAATCGAGGCCCGATATTATTGCCGACTAGGTCACCCGACTTAAATCCCTTGGATTTCTTTTTATGGGGAGCTATTGAAAACACGGTGTATGATACACCATCCGTTGATTTGGAAAATTTAAAAATCAAAATTACACAGTATATTCGTGATTTTAATGAACAAACAGTGCAAAAGGTACACAGTAATCTGGTGCGAAGGGTAAACCTGTTTAAGGAAAATAATGGCAGTTATTTTGAAGCAAAAATCTAAAACATTTTCTTGTTGTCTTTTTTACTTTAATATACAATTAGTTTTTATTTAATATCTAGTTCCCATTTGTTGTAATTAGTATAGTAAATACTGTTTCCGCTATTTATGTGAAAGATTACATCGAAGTGGCAACACTTACAACACGATTAATACAAAAGTGTCTATCTACACCTTCATATAACAGTTTGTAACTTCAAAAAACAAAAAAGTTGGCCATTGGAGAATGTTTTGTGAACACCTCGAATGAACTGAGGATGATTTTCTTTACAACTCTCGTAATCGTGATTTTACAGAGAAGTCGTTTTATACCTTGTTATAGCCAATGATTAGAGAAACTCAAAAATGTAAAAATATACCGGGTGTCCCATTTAAAAAAATACATGCTTTAATCGTATCTTAGCAACCAAGCGCTCTTTTGTTTTTTATGCCATAGCGCGAAATGCAGATAGAAAACTACATGAACTTTCTCCATTTAACCGACTCTGTATCTCTAAAAATAAAAAAGTTAGCTATTGTAGAATGTTCCCGTGAACACACTGTATAGATTTTAAATTTCAAAATCGGAACTCTAAGGAATTTGGTCTGAATTGCGTGCGTTAAATGTGGGAAAAAATAAATACAATATGATTCCCGAACATTTGTCGGATGTTAATGCTATTTAACAAATATTTTGTTACATCCGTTGCTGATATTCACAATACCATGTCACCTGGTAACCGTAATTTAATGGCGTTTTAAAGTTTAAATAGAAAGCCCACTTTGCGTACTTTGCTAGAATTTCGTGAAGTGAGTAAAGGAGAGGTTGCAAAGATCATAGCTAGTATTAGGTCTGATGCTGTCGATTTGGATGGTTTGAGTATTAAGTTAATCAAATTTTCTTCTTTTCTTCTTCTCTTACACATTTGATAAATGAGTGCCTTCGAACATCATCTTTTCCGGATAATTGAAAGCTTTCCAAGGCAGTGCCATTGCCTAAAAAGACTTCGCCAACACAATTTCAAGATCCAAGACCTATTAGCATTCTTCCATGTTTATCGAAAGTATTAGAAAAGGTTGTAGGGGAGGGCGAGGCAAGATGGAGCCACGAGGCATGATGGGGACATCGTCTTATCTACAAAACAGCAGTAAGCATCTGTCAAATAATAGCAGTCCTAATATTGACAAGTGCTGTTTTATGTTTGTTGTAATGTAGGAAACTTTACTAGTCGTAATAACAAAGTTATTGCTGTTTGTGCGTGAACTTTGCAATTTCCAGAATTTCGTTATTATTTTGATGGTGAGTTCAACACACAGTTCAGTCACACTCAAAAGTTCACAAGATCGAGTATTGTGAGAGGATACGTTAAAGTTAATATTCGCAAGAAACTGTGGTGAATCAATTTTGTTAATAAGTAAATTAAATAGAAATCTTGCACTATATCTATCACGCCTTTCAGATAGACTGAAAATTATGTTGCTGCAGTAAAGCTACATAATCATAGCCTCGAGCAGGGTAATGACCAGAACTTCGAAAAGTTAAGTACTTTAAAAATCTCTTTTTTATCCTTTCAACAGCAATCAGTTGGTACGTGTAATGTGGATACCAGATTATGAATGCATATTCTAATTTAGATTGAACAAGCGCAAAATATAATGTTTTAATTGCATCTAAGTTACTAAAATTCCGACAAGTTCGTAAAACAAATCCCAGGGTCCTGGAAGCCGATAAAGAAGTTGCACGTATGTGTTCTGATCAGCTCAAGCGCGAGTCGAACAGCACCCCTAGGTCACATTTCCTCTCTCCCCTCGAAATAGAGTCATTCTTAACAGCTTAAGGAAACACCACCGGGTTCGCAGAGGAAGTATAAGACACAACCGCGCACTTAGCAACATTCAACGATATTCTGTTCAATGAACACCACTCATCGATTAAGGTTATATTAGTTTGTAATTTAATGCAGTCTGCACGACTATTGATCTCACTATAAATTTTTAAGTCATCAGCGTAAGCCAGAAGTTCACAACTCAATTTCTCTAACAGATCGTTGATGTATATGTTGAAAAGTAACGGTCCCAAATTCGACCCCTGTGGTACACCTGAAGACATGATGAAGGTATCCGATGTGAATCCATTATAGGCAACATAACCACGACGCCCACGTAAGTAGGAGGACATTAATGTGCACAGTGCTGGACAAAAGCCAATGGCATCTAATTTGCTGAGAAGTATGTTATGATTGATGGTATCAAAAGCTTTTGTAAAATCCGTATAAATTACGTCGACCTGCCCTCGCCGATCGAGTGCCATCGAAAGGAACTGTGTAATGTTGACTAAATTAGTTACAGTAGATCTAGCAGACATAAACCCATGCTGATGGATCGACAAGTACGGTTTATGATGTTATCTAATAATAATAAATAATAATAATATCAATTTATTGGCATCACTTCAGTACATTCATATTGTGAACATATATGCCAAAAAGACTAAATCCCCGTAAAGGTGCTCTTCCTTTAGCCTCAATTCAAATTTTCACGATTTTGGCCAGAAGTATAACACATGAATTGATACACGTCAAATTTATCTTTCCTTTTCTATCACTCAAGTCCTCTTCGTTGCTGTTAATACCATGCAACTTGAGGTTTACTTTGAGATTATAATTCCATTCTATTTTCTAAAAAACCACGAAATATAAAACTAAAGATGCAGGTTCCTGTCACTTTGACAGCAATATATATATCGGCTTTGGATGATGGTAATGTGGTTATATATAGCGGTGTCTCTAGATTTTACGAAGGCATTCGATACCATTGATCACGATTTATTGATTTGTATATTGCATTATGTAGGTTTTTCTGAGGGGGCAGTTGAATTTTTCAGGAGCTATTTGGGTCATAGGAGACAGATGGTTTCTGTAAATGATAAAGTTGCAGATCAACTATTTGTTGAGTCTAGTGTGCCGCAGGGGTCGGTATTGGGGCCATTATTATTCATTATATATACTTGATGTCTTGGTGATCGCTTAAAATTCTGTAAGTACCACTATTATGCTGACGATATATTGATATATTTGGTGTGTGACAACATTATTCATTATATATACTTGATGTCTTGGTGATCGCTTAAAATTCTGTAAGTACCACTATTATGCTGACGATATATTGATATATTTGGTGTGTGACAGTGGAGATCTGCAGAGGGCGGTGAAGACCATGGAGGTCGATTTGGAACGAGTTGTAGCCGCCGCAGAACAGCACTGCCTCAAGATAAATCCATCAAAATCTGCGGCGATAGTTTTTGCGAAAAGGGCCCATGCAGTTCTGCCCAGTACAGTTGCCATTAGAGTGAGGGGGGGAAGATATTCCTTTACGGACGGCAGTTGGGATGTTGGGTTTGCCGATAGATGTAGATTTGCGGTTTCGAGAGCATGTGTCAGATATTGTTAGTAAATCATATATTACCCTTAAGTCCCTATATGCTAGCAGACACTAATTCAACACGAGACTGAGAACGACGTTGTGTGAGGCCTTAGTGCTTTCCCGTGCAGATTGCTGTGATGCCATATATGGACCTTGTCTGGACTCGGCATCCCGCCGACGTTTGCAGTTAATTCAGAACATTAGTCTGAGGTTTATCTATAATATTAGAAAATATCAACATATATCTATGGCACTGCGTTGGTATGGCTGGTTAAACATGGATTCGCGAAGAAGGTTGCATGAGACAGTGCTGTTTCATAAGATCATTTCAGAAAAGAATTGATATTTTACTGCCACAATCTTGCAACCCAAGAGTAAATACTTCAAGCAGGTCG
This sequence comes from Protaetia brevitarsis, assembly GCA_004143645.1. Classification (NCBI taxonomy): domain Eukaryota; kingdom Metazoa; phylum Arthropoda; class Insecta; order Coleoptera; family Scarabaeidae; genus Protaetia; species Protaetia brevitarsis. The sequence continues at coordinate 83,554 of RXPK01000704.1, forward strand.
TGTTACCGCCCAATCAGTTTTCTGTCAAAAAAAAACTCGATTTTTAAAACGTAGGTCATCATATTTGACACCACAGATCATATAGGTACTATTTTGACACATTTCTTCATCAACGTCATATTTTAAATCAATAATTAAACTTTCTACACACGAATGACCCCATTTAGTATCTTCATCATCCTATCGACGTCGATCGGCTCTTCACTAACAGGCAATAGTATTCCGAGCGTCAAGGAAAATTATAAGGATATGCCTTTGCTTTCCGCTAAGCGTGTCGAGAGCTCAGAGTACAAATACGTGCTCAAGGTTCTCGCGGAGCGTCAAAACTTGGGTCTGGGCGTCTACGTGAAACCCCTATGGGTACTAACTACCCAATTCTTCGAGAACAACAAGAAATCTCTCGCCGTGGGCACTTGGGACAGCAATTTCGACGGAAGCGGTAAAGGACAGGAGAGAACAGTCATTCAAGTACACATAAATCCTTTACGCAGCATCGACGCGTGCAATTTCGATTTGGCGATGCTGAAGTTGAACGCGAGCTTTGATCCGGGCCCCTCCGTGGGGTACATCAGTTATAAGAAAATTGAAACGCCTACTGTCGGGGACGTGGTCCAGATACCGGCCCCGTTCCCTGATGGGATCCAAGCGAAAGTCGGTTATCAATAAAGTCAATTGCCAGACCTGTGAAGGCCATTACAGTTATTACTTATACAGCGCGTGCACTTGGACCATTTTCTGTTTGAGATGAATGAACGCCTCTATGGTGCGCCATCATGAAGAATGACCTGATAGTAGGATTGTTCCCTCGGAAGTCGACGAAAGGGTGCAAAAAGCCGTCTTCCATCACATCGTCGATTACGAAGATTGGTTGGACGAGGTGGCTAAAGCAATAGATAGACGAACACCTTTGGTTTTCGAGTTACTTCTAACGGATGCGACAATATTGTTCCTATTCAATTATTGGAATACCTGATAATAAAAACGGTTCTGAAAGCGCTGGTCCTTCAAGCTTCCGTTGAGGAGGAAATACCGTGCAACCTGACATTTGGATGACATACTGTCAAATGTTAATTTATACGTGTCTGAGTGAAAATGTGTACTTTAGATGGAGAGATGTGAAATTTTTAAAATACATGCACTAAAAGATATAATTACTGATTGCTATTTTTGTCTTACGAATATATGTATATATGTAGTAGATAGAAGGGTGATGTTACACTGCGACCTAAAAGATCTGTTGTGTCCCCTATTCTTGCTGCTTTATAGCTGGCCTTCCAATCCTATTCCTTTCAGAAAGTGTAGGATGTCAGAGGGCCCCAGTCTAGGTAAGTCTCCCTTTTCGATTTCACATGCTCCCAGGCGCAACGCCCTCGAGTTGCACAGTGCTACACAGTTTGAGAGGAGGTGGATGGGTGTTTCATCCTGTTCCCCACAAAATCTACATTCAGATTCCTTCGCTAATCCAAGCTCACTCAGGTGTCCTTTCAGTCTACAGTGGCCTGAAAGTATTCCTGCTAATATGCGAACATTGTTCTTACTCAGGTTGATGCATTCTGTAAACCTCTTCTGGTTATAAGTTCCCAGAAGAATTTTACTTTGCCTCATTTCCTGGAGATTTTCCCAGTAACTGGATTTTCTCTGCTCCATTTCTGTTTTTAGTTTCTTCAGTGTTGTACTGCTACTTAACCCGCAAAAGGATTCAGGCCCTACAAAAGGCATTCCAGCCCTTTTTTTGCAAGGTTATCCGTTATTTCGTTTCCTTCCATTCCTGTGTGACCCGGAACCCACAGGAGGGTTACTTTATTTCTTTTGCCTAGCTCATTTAATTTCCCTAGGCATTCCCAGACCATGTTGGAACTGATTTCATATGAACTCAGCGCCTTGATGGCTGCTTGACTATCAGACATGATGATAATCTCCTGCTTCCGATAATTTCTATCTATATTGAACTGGACACATCTTTCAATAGCGTTATTTCCGCCTGAAATATACTTGGATATTTTCCCAAGCTTTCGAAATATGTGGTTCTAGGGCCATATATTCCTATTCCAGTTCCCTCTGCCGTTTTGGAGCCATCAGTATACCATTTGATGGCATTTCTATTCAAGTTCAAGATGGTGTTATGATCCCACTCGCTCCTGTTACTCAGCTTTATGATGAATTCCTTCACAAAGCTGAATTTTTTTAACATATCATCCCAAGTTGGATCACCGTCAGGAGATTGAGGCCTATGCCTAATCATTACTTCCTTGACCATTCTGAGTGTGGTTCTTTTTGCCGCGCCCTCTACTACAATATGGAGGGGGGTAAGATCCAATACTACTTCGATAGCTGCTGTTGGGCAGGTTCTCATAGCCCCCATTATGCATACACATGCTAATCTTTGCACTTTCGAAAGGTTAGTTCTCGCGGTGGCCAGATTAGTTCTTTTGCTCCATGCTATTGATGCATAAGTGATGATCGGGCTCACTATCGCTGTATACATCCAAAGCAGTATTTTTGGGTTGCATCCCCAATTTTTCCCTGTAAAGTTTCTGCACACCATCAGAGCTCTTTTGGCCTTGTTGGTTACTTCAAGTTCATGTTTGTTCCGTAGAAGTTTATTGTCTAGGATAAGGTTTAGGTATTTAACCTCCGTTCTTCAATCTATATTTTGCCTATCCAGTTTTATGGTTTTAAGATTGAATTTTCTTTTCCTGGTAAATGCTACTAGGGTTGTCTTAGTAGAAGAAGTTAGAATAGTAGAATAGTTAGAATATAAGTGGTATGACTTCTAAATCCAAGCATACTGTATATATTCTATCTGCACTGAGACCAGTACCTCACAGTCTAGGATTACCTGTGCCTAAACCTCCACAAAACATGACACTATGCGACGATGAGAGTGCTGATGACGAAGTAAACGAAAAAAGTTTTGCAGCTGACTATATGGATTTGGATCCATCATTTCAACCAGATTCCTCTTGCTGTGTGTCGCATCGTCTAAGTTAAAAAGACCTTAACGACCTCATCCGCGATTTAAAGTTGCCTAAGAAGCAAGCCAAACTTCTAGGTTCCAGATTAAAAGACTGGAATCTTCCTCAGAGTGGAACAAAAGTTCTTCTTTTTCGTAATCGCCATGCAGAATTTGAAAATTTCTTTGCTATGGAAGAAGGACTTGCATTTCTTGCGTTTCTTCATCGATTCTTCCAAATTAAGCTTGAAAGCGGTACTCCTCCATAAGCGAAATAAAACCTCATCTGTTCCTTTGGCTCATGCAAGCAATTGAAAAGAGGCTTATGACAATACGAAGCGTCTTTTGGAAAAAAAATAAGTACATACAACGACTCTGAATGGAATATTTGTGGCCATCTGAAAGCAGCTTTACTTTTCCTCGGCGTGCAATTCGGTTACACAAGGTATTGTTTCCTCTGTGAATGAGACAGTCGAGATAGAAAAAAAGACAAACCTCACTAACACCAGGAAATAAGAATATCATTGGTACCCCACATGCTGATTTTCAAAAAAAATATTTGCTCCCTTTACACATTAAGCTTGAGTTGATGGAAAACTTTGGCAAAGGTATGGATAAAATTAACAGTGGGTTTGTATATGTGTGGAGTAAGTTTAAAATATAAAAAAATAAAGTGATTCAAGTTCGTGCGTTATTGGTCATCTCGTAAATATAAATTGCGTTTTTCACGTCTTGGCAAATCAATGTGCATGTGACATTCTTCAAATATCTCTGCTTCCGGCTTGGTTGAAATACAAATGTTGCAAAAAGAGGCACAAACGACTGCAAATGATGCTCTTTCGAATAGCGTTGGTCGTTTTGCAATATCTCAAAAAATAAGGCAATTTCTCTCTGCGAAAGCACTTGTAACTATTCGCAAGAAACAATAATAAATTAGAAATCTATAGAAAAGAAAGCAATACAAATAGATTCAGAATGACCGACTCAAACCATTGTGGACAACAAAAAATGACCAGCATTAATTTCCTAATCTATCAACTTCAAAAATTCCCGCTTAATAAGGCGAGGTTTAACAAAGAATTACAATTCATTAAAAAATAACGATCTATAATGGTTACTCTTATATAGATGTAGTGTCCGGAGCGTAAAGAAAGCCCAATATAAACACTATATTAGAAATGCCACGACTTTAACTTCAGCAGACAATCGCGACAAAAAGTTTGTTAGATTACCTTTTCAACGTATTTCAAAAAGTTTAAGCGACATTTTTAAAAATTTGAAGATTTGCTTCTCCGTGCAGAACATACTCATAAATCTTTTAAGTAACGCGAAAGATTCCAACGGGCATTTAAAAAATCGGGTGTGACAAAATTTATATTGGACAAACAAAGCGTTCGATCGGAACCAGATTCAAAGAGCACATTGCATGTTATCGATATGGTAGACTTGAATCATCCAACGCTGCGCAACTTATAAACGATACCGGACATAAAATGGACGTAGCATTGCTTGATTTAGTGAAAAATGTACAATCACCGAAAGAGTTAGACGCATACGAAATCATATATGTAAAAAAAAAAACATTAAAATAATTTATTGAATAGGGAAACGGCACCTCTGCAGTACTCCAGTCTGATTTATTTATTAGGGTAGAAAAGCAAAGATTCACATTCGTCCTAATTCTTGGTACTTCGAAGGGCCAAGTAGGCGTAGAAAAAGGCACTTGTTTTTTTTTTTTTTAGAAGAAGAGATTACTGTGTGGATATTTTTAACCAAGTGGTAAAAATATGATACAGGACGTATGTATGTCCATAACCTTTGTAAGGAGAAATGAATATCTTTGCAGAAACAATTGAAAAACAATTCCACGCTTGGCTTAACAGAATTTTGATATTTAAGACAAAAAAATAATTGTATTGTAATAATATAATATATGTTTTTTATTCTTTGTTCGAGTAAGAAAATCAATTGATAAAAGATATTCACCAGACATTATAAGAGAAAACTGGCATTTTAAATCAACGCAAATGTTATAAAACAATTATTAAGAAACCATTAGTATCTTTTAATCCAACTGTTATCCAAAAGAAAACTTTCCTGAGACTATTTAAGTAAGTAATGATAAACCCAGAGCTTTTCTTCTTGAATTAATTATGTAAAATGCCATCAGTTATTCTTTCAACGATAATTCAACTTACATAAAGTATATTTGACATCACTTTCGTAAAAGGCTCGTTTATTAACTGATGACGTTAATGTTAGCTATGCAGCTAACGATCTGACTTAAAGTTATCGGTGTCTGACAAAATAAGGTTTTCTCACATTTAGCAGTTAAGTTTCTCCTACCATAGCTCGTTAAACGCGAGAGTTTAGGTATTAGGTATTTATGTATGCGTCTGAACGCGTGTATATAACAAAACTGTAATGATACTTTTAGTAGTGACGGCTGGGTAGGTATACTTTCCTCTTCAAAAGCTAATGTGTTCCTCAATTATCCACTAATTTTATCGTTGTTATTGTTATTCGTAACAAATGCCTTCCTATGATGCGACACCACGCGATTCCGACATTAACAACAATGTCGCTATATAGGAAGGAGGATGTGGTGAGGTGACTTCAGAGTCAATGGGGGCTAATAACACTTGAAAGGCGCTGTGGAAAAAAAAGGTGTCTATTAAATGGAAATTAGTACGTGTACGCTTAAAGGTTTGGTGATTCACACATTTAGCTGTATCGATCCAGAAACAATTAAAAGATTGGTCTTTTGTGATCGTCTATTCAAAGATTTTAATTCAGGGAAAAGTTTTATTCGGATAAAATAAGAAAAAGTGCCACTAAAATTATAGAGACGAAGCTTATGAGTGCTGTCATATTTTTTTTCAATGGGAAATATTTAATCCATGCCACCTCATTCAAGATTTTCACCTAAGGGTAGAAAATAATGAATACTTTCTAAGTACCACGTTCAAAAAAAAGATATTTATGAGAATATTAATTATGAACACTGCACAAAAAATCAGAGGATGGATAACCTTGTCCATTTAGTTCAAAATTATCACTATTTTGTTTTTTGCAAGCTGTGGTATTTTTCGGCTAATTATAGCCTTATTATAGCACGAAAATTTTCATCTTGAGGCAATGTGATATTGTCCGTCTTGAGGGACCTACACTGTTGAAAATTTTAACACTTTTTTGACTAATTTAATAGTCAGGAGAGGTCCACACTCTTTTCGTGTTATTTTGTCGAGAACTATAGAAGTTTAAATTTGACGAGCAAAGATAGTCAAGTATTGTCTATTGCTAAGGGTTATTTTGTCCAACTGACACGTGGAATTATAAAATACTTCTAGTCACATTTTATTTGATCTAGACTAGACAAATTTACTAGCTGTTTAACTAAATGAATGCGATCTATTGGGTCATTTTCTAAACACAACGTCTTTTTAATATGCAACTCCTATTTCTTAGTGCTATAATATTCTCTCTTTAAGACGTTTTCTCAATTATAAATATGCAAAACCACTCATTCACAAGTTTTGGTTTTCAACTAAACGTACAATTTTAAAATGATTTTTTGAGAACCATTATAAATTTAAGTGAATGTTTATGCTATTTGATTCAAGTCTAAACTAATTGCGTAAATAGATGTTCCCAATACATCTTTAAGATGTTGAAATTTTTTATGCCCACTGGAATTAACGTTTAATAACACAAGGTTACACTTTGCAGGTCAGTCACATTTGGTGGTTTGTTTGGATATGTTAATACGGAGAATCAAACACGAAAACAGACACATGTGCAATGCAGGTGGTGCGTATAATGCATACTGTATTAGAATAGGTGGGGTTTCTATATTCTATCGAGGGCAAAATTCTGATTGGTTGACGCTTCTGAATGTCTAGAAAAATAGTCAATCCTCATATCTGAACAAAGAATTCACACGAAATTCTAGTCATTTCTGTTCTATTAAATACGCGTAGTCAATTCATCTGGCAAAGTTTGGAAAAATCAACACTAAAATATTTGACTAGCCAAAATTAAACGCCCCACACCGGTAATATTTATCAACAGATGTATTCTTGGTGTGTTAGAGTCAACTTTCAAATCTCAAATGAAAATCCCATTTTTTTACTGTAGACTTTAATTCACCAAAAAAAAATGCATGTAGTTTGTATATAAATCGTTTTGTCAAAAAATATAATGCTTAATTATAAATAATTTAACTTTGCATAGAATTCATTGGGTTTGCTCCAACATGCTCGCTGCCAGATACTAGACGTTAACAATTTTATGACTTCTTGTTGAAAGTTGTTTAGTCAAATATATACTACAAATATATACTAGGTATATCAGTGTTTCGTTTTATTTATAGTATAGCTTAGGTAAAAAAAAAATCTAAATAGTTTAAACATAACGTTTCAATATTTAATTTATATCTTTTTCAAAGTGACTGCTGATCTATCACAAATGAAGATAAAAAATCTGTTTCTTAAAAAATATGGCAATTAAGTGGATGTATCCCTGATGATTGAAAGCATTTATAAACAAAAATTTGGGTAAATGCATATATGCTTTGCTTGCAACTTCTGCAATGTAATAAAATCGAATGGTTTTCCTGGATGTGAAAGCACTCATACATTTTAAGCGCTTTTGTGATAAGTTTTAAAAGGTCTGTAGAGGTCGAGCAGTTGCAGTTTATGACTGCAGTGTGAAGGAAACGTCAATAGCACAACATGATGTTTCTTAGCATAACTCTAAACTAAAAACTAACATGCGATTCGTGGTTATGAAGCACCAATAATCGATCGGTTCTCTCTCTCTTTAGTTGGCTTTGCATGCTTTAGAAAATGCTGAAAAGTCCTCTGAAAAAGTCTACAGAAATGCAGAGCCCAAGGTTGTCTAGTGAAACGCCATCAAAGAAATAATAAGTCTAGTTTCATCACAATTAAATCTTAGATTTGTAGGAAACTTATGCTTTTCTATACCTTTCTCCAAGTTATTTAAAAATTTGTCAATATTCGTTGCATTAAAAGCAGTAACTCAGATTTAAATTCTTACTTTTTAAAACAAATTTGTTGTGGTAATGTCCTGATTTCTGAAATGTCTTACCAAACGAATACTGCCTTTAGACTCAAACCCATATTTCATTGCAAGTTTGAAAGTTTTGTGTTTACAATTTCCATTTAGAACTGACCAATATGAAAATATGGTCATTCTCTAAAATAATCATTTTTTAGACATCTATGTCGATTTTACTGCAATAAGCTTGGGCAAAATAGTTAAGGCTCGAAATACCAAAATAGCAGACGGTCAAATTATGTTATTAATTTCATCTTTTTTTAAAGGAATACAAAAAATTGTATCAGAGAAAAGAGGTTCACTCCAGAGCAACGACGCAAGTAGTTTTTTTGCTAAACATTTATTGAATATTTTTTAAAAAATTTAGTTTATTATTCAAAAAATACCAAAGTTAAGGGAAACACATATACTATTCTTGTTCAAAAACTGGAATATTTTTACATCCCTTTGAGAAGAAATTGCAGGAGATGGAAAAAATATCTACAATATCATCAAAATATATGTAAGAGATATCCTGATGGTCGACGTTAAAAGCCTCTTTACCACACAACTTGAAAACCCTGAAAAGCATCACTTAACCTCACCATGCTCTTGTAGGTCTGCTTGAGCACTATTGCTGCTATCTATGCAATACAGATGCATCTATGCTGCTATCAGCATAGATGTATCTGTAAAGCAGTAATTTCTCTAGTCAACACTACTCCAGAGGAATGACGTCGTTTTTTAAATATAGCTGACCACATGTTGATATCACCCAGGGTTTCTCTATTTGTGTAAACTAGTATTTCTTAGATTTTATGTTTCTAATAAAATTTGCAAATATATCCTACAAAATAACAGCATTTTGTGCTTACCAGACGAATGATTTTACTGCTTGTAACACAACAATAAACGCAAATTCTTCTGAATAAAATTGGGCATACGACAGAAACTCTTAACTTCTTAGGTGCTTATTTCACTGTTTGGTTGAAGGAGGATATTTTGTAGACTGATACAGTGTTTTGGGCGTCATATCTGTTCGGTTTCCTAAGCTAAACGTAACAACAATCCAGAAGAATGACAAACTTAGCGGTTATCAAAATAAGTAATTTTTTATAGAGTTGTTACAATATATTTCGGAATAATTTTAAGTGGAATGAAAAATATATTCCTTCGTTATATAAGAAAATTAACATTTGTGTTTTTTATTTATCTTTTTTTACTTTTATATGCATCAGAAAATAATAAGACTCCTAAGGATTTTTTTTGTTATGTTTCATTTACGTTTCTTGTTTATTGGGTTGCCAAGAAATATTAAAAAAAGCGTTTCATATGCGTTACAAGGTATATGTTGCAAATTTTACGCCTAAGAATTTTTTTGTTATGTTTCATATAGGTCTTTTGTTTAGTGGAAAGTATTATTTATGTAGAAATACCCACACGCTCATTACCAACATATGATTTATGTTCGAAATTTTATATATTAGAAAGATTTCTAGCACTTTTGCCGCTCTGTGCAATGCTGATTCTGAAATGTTATATTATGATTTTCACTTGTATTACAAATAGATAATTTGTTGTTGCACACATTTTTAATGGATTTTTTTTATGATTTCAAGAGATTCTTTAACAAGTTGCTTTATTATACTAAAAATATTAAAATAATTGATAATAAATATAAATATAAATATACATAATAATAAAACTGTGTTTTGAATAGGACACCGTCCCACTCAAGACACCATGTTATAGATAAAAATAGATTACAATAATCCAAATGACACAAATAAAGTCAAAGCCTGGATTTGTCAAAATTTAACACTAACTGAGCTTCAATTTTTTTGTAAAATACACTATTTATTAGTCCACTAATATGTCACATTTTAACATGCTTAAAGTGTAAGACAAACTCTGCAAAAACTAAGTTGCAGAAAACGTCTACGTATTTATTGAAGTTAAATGGGCATGTGTCGCATTTGGATTAGAGGAAACTCCATTGTCAAACTTATGGCCTCCTCCCTCCTATATAAATAATCTTAGATTACACTTTCAGCCAACGTGAGCCAATACTTTTGACATGATTGGTTATTAATATTTCCAGCCAGAAGAACTTCAAGAAATGATCGCATCAATAAATATAGTAAATATGGACGCCATTCCGCATTGGTGTCATCTATTCTTCTCCGTAATTTACTATTGATAGGAAACAAAATATTTATATTACGCCAAACGACTAAGATGTAGCTCTCCTCTGTTTATTTAAAATATTATACTAACAGCTCGGTTTATTCGCGTAAAATGGCAGATAGCAACGGTATAGAACGTCTCTCGTCCATCGCTGTCTTTAGGCACGGATTAAATATAGATTTTATGTTATTGCGGGCGAAAACAAATTGTCAGTCAGCTCATGTCGTCGTAATCGTTAGCCGAACCAACGTGGAAACGATGACGCAAAATATTCCGTTGTTTAAGCGCCGTTTAAACATGTATAGACAAGACAATCGCCAGGCGTTAATAACGTAGCGTGAGTGTGTTTAAATACATAGTAAAAGATGGGAGTTAATGTTATTTTGATTCTGAACCGGGGATTAAAAGCGTTTATTAGTAGCATGAGATACTTTTTTTTATTGATATAAGAAGTTTACGCGTATCTAAGCTCATTATTTTTTATGTGTTTAATTTAAACATTTTGGGAATGCGCTATTTGCGTGCTACCTAGATGAAATAGCTGCGTTTCTTACCAAAGTAAAGGTCTCTTTAATGCACGAGTGCTGGCAAATTTGAAGATATCACTTTTATAACAGAAATATCGATGAAATAACGATACATTATGTATGTATAATAACAGCTTTTGATTTGTCTTTCTTTTTTAAGTTTATTATATCTAACAATCTTCAATAAATATGATGCCCTATTTCCACTTATGACTTTTTTTTATTTTTAAGCAGTTCGTTCATTTTTAATGAGTAGTGGAGCAATCTAAAACTAATACAGTAGTACAATGTACATAGAACATATATTTGGGGCATGTAAAAAGCAAAAAAAGGAAAGCGGAACTGCAGAAAGAAACAAAAACTGACAAAACCATCGCAATGGAACCAAATAAATCATCGACATTGATTGACTAACTTGAAAATGTTAAAATAATAAATTCGAAGTGGGTATTTCGTATTAAACAAAATGATATTGATGAAGCAAAAATAGTATAAAGCTTGTTACTCAAGGGTTCATGCAAAGAGAAGGTTTTGATTATGAAACACATATGAATACCTACACACCTGTATCAAGATTAACAACATTGACAGTATTTATTACCAGCCGTAATAAGTGCTAACAAGTTACAAGCTCAACAAATGGATGTGAAGTCCGCTTCTGTGTGGAAGTTTAAAAGAAGACATTTAGATGAACATACCACAAGGATTTGAAAAGGAACTATAGTGTGTAAACTGAACAACCGATCATATTGGCTTAAACAGGCTCCATATTGTTGGCATTGACGAATTTACAAGAGTCAAAGAACTTGTTCAGTGTAAAAATGGTCTATATTTATATGTCAAAATAGGTAACAACGATACAATAATATATTTACTATTCCATGTTGATGACATAATTTTAACAAGAGATAGTTTTACTTAGTGATTTCAAATATTTGATGCGACAATATGCTGGAACGCCAGAAAACTCAATTGCATTGTGTTCACTAGAAGCCAAATATATTTAAGTGAAGCCACAACAAAAAGAATAATGTTGTTCAATAATCTACTAAAAGAATTTGGTCTTGCAGCATTATATGTTTTTAAGATCATCAGTTATGGACCGAGATGAAAATCGGAGCAAAAAAAAAACAAATATAGGAGTAAAATATAAGTTTATTCAAGATACCTATAATTAAAAAGAATGTATTATCAATAAATTATATTACTCACAAACGATCAAGCAACTGAACAAAACAATCTTAGATTTGAGCTATTTAGTAAGCATATAGATATACTAATTTAAGGGTAAGAAAATATTTTTTTTATTTTTGACATTTTATAAGTTTCCGTTAAAATTACTGTATGCGTAATGTAACATAGATTGAGAGTAGGTATTAATACTTTATATGTGCTAACAGTTGGTATGCATGTTTGTGAGTGAGTTTGGCATCAGTAGTATAATTGGTTGTCATACGATACCAAAATGTTTATGGACTTATTAACACAGTTCAGTGTTTCTGCTGATGATGATAGCTTTGCTATCGAAACGTACGTCCAGTTTAGTGCAGTTTGTGGTGTGGAGTCTAGGAGAAGTTTGTAGTATTACCAGTACCACAGTTTGGAGTATTTTTGTCATGGACTTATAAATATAAATACCATCAAATTAGTAAAAAACTAAATAATCATACCATTTATAAAATTAATAAATCTAAGTTTTCGGTCTGGTATCTTTTCCGGATCACCTTAAGTAGACTACAGTAATTATAGTAAAAAAAATGGTGATATAGAAGATCCTTCTAACTATTATATCTTTGAATAAATAATAAAAAATAAAGTTGTTGTCTTCTGAGAAACAAATTCATTATTCAGTATAGCGATCAGTTCGTATTTCGTGGAGGAAAGTCCACAACATCGGCGGTATTGGAGTTCATACATTTTACATTAGACTGCTTCGGGTCTGGCCTTTATTGCGTCGCAACGTTTTGTAATGTTAGCAAAGCTTTTGATCACGTTGGCTGCAATATATCACTCAATAAATTGAAATCCTAAAATTTTGACTAGCTTTCTTTAAATTATTTTAAGTAATGTAATATCTTACAAATTGATATCGGATAATGCAAATAAATGGCGCTGCGTTGTCTGAATTTCCCCTTTTAGTTTGGTGTCCCACGGGGGTCCATTTTGGACCCCGTACTATTTTTAATATACATTAGCGACTTTTCGCAGAACATGTTGTAGATAAAAGTAGCTATACTATTTGCAGATGATACCACCATATTGGTTAAATCTATAAATTATTTATTCAGTTATAAAAATCGCGTAAGATGTAACGTTTTTAGTTGTCGTTGTTGCATGTTACGTATATGTGTTTCATATTATGAATATACAGGGTTGGGATAAAGTATGGAACCAAGCAAATAACTCTAAAACGGAGAGGATGATGTTGATGAAACTTTGCAAATAAGTGTCACGAAATATAATACATCTAATTTCGATTTTGTTGTTGTGACTGTACTTCCGGTTCAACCGGAAGTTCTCTTTATTTTTTTATTTAAATGGAACACCCTGTATATTTTTGCAGATTATAATAGACCTTGTTTTTGCGAATTCGACCATACTGGTTTTAGCACCTCTTTTTGTAAATAATGGAGAGATAATTAATTCGGCAAAATGTCAGTGGGGATGATACAATAAGTCCATAGGTGTCAGTCACAACCCGAAGCTTTGCCCAGCAACAAACAAACAAAAGGTATTATCATCTAGCAGGTAACTGTGACAAACTGGTCAAGTTTATTTTAATTCACGTCCATCAAATTACTAATGTACGGATGAAAATGGTGCATTTAAATGAAAGAGAGCGTATTGAAATTTTAATGATGATCGGGTTTGGCGATCGCGTTAGAACTCATAAAGAAGTGTGTCACCTTTTTAATGATATGCAACCCGAAAGAACTCCTATAACACGTTCAGCTGTTACTAAAACACTAAAACGTTTTAGTATGACTGGAACGGTTAAAAATTCACAAAAAAACAGGCAGACCCCAAGACGCAACTAACGCAGTTGTTAGAGAAAACATTGCTATTGAATTAGAAGAATCTCACCACAACTTTAATACTAAACCATGGCATAAGTCGCCGTTCTGTAGGAAAAAATTTAAAGAGAAAAAATTCCATCCGTATAAAATACACCTACTTCAAGAACTGACAGATGATGATTTTGACCGACGCCTGGGAGTTTTGCGAAAGAATGATGAAATTGTAATGCAGACGAACATTTTGAAACTATATGGTATTTTCTGACGAAGCAACTTTTCTGTTTGAATGGAACAGTCAATCGCCATAATTCCAGGTACTGGTCCAATGAAATCCTCATTGGATCCATGAAGCCCATACTCAACATCCTCAAAAATTGAATGTCTGGATAGGAATTGTTGAAAACAGGCTTATAGGCTTATTTATAAGAAGGAAACTTAAGTGGGAAAAAGTATTGGATCTACTGAGAAACCACATTATTCCTGCATTTCAACACAAGGGAGTTGCCTAAAGTTTTTGGTTTTAACAGGATGGAGCGCCTCCACACTATGATAGGCGAGTTAGGAACTTATTCCTCAAATCGATGGATGAACGTAAGAGGATTCACAGAGTAAGAAGTACAGTCACAACAACAAAATCGAAATTAGATGTGTTATATTTCGTGACACTTATTTGCAAAGTTCATCAACATCATCCTCTCCTTCCCAGATAACACCGTAAGCTTACGATAAGCTTGCCACTTGCTTAACTTTACCTTGTCCAGACAAACTTAACAGTAAAAGGTTAATGCTGGGTTAATGCAAGGTTGCGACAAATATTATATCAAGTACGGTGACTTCGTGTATTTCCGGAGTGATTCGGCGTCAATCGTTTATCGAGTATTGATTTTTTTTTGTTTAACCGCCATTCCGCTATTCTGTCATCGACCGCCATTATTTGTTGTGTCCAGTTGTGTTGTACGCGTTTGAGCTGTTTCAGTGTATAATAGTTTAAAACATCATTCATGCAAAAGTAAGTATTACCTAATTTATATCTTTACTAGATATGCGTTGTTGCTTCAAGAATATCAATAGTTTATAATTCTAACCGATGAATAGAACTGTGTCTGCCCCAATTGCCCAACTATGCATATAATTCTAACCTAATTTTCTACACCATAAGCGCATAAGCCAATGCACTTAGTTTAAAAAGTTATAGTTTATATTTGCTAACTAGATAGCTTGTAGTATAATTTGATTTTATATAATTCAGAAAATTATGAATAATTAAATGTTTGAGTTTTTTTTCAGTTTTAATGACAGTGTAATAGAATTTTTAAATAAATTCAAAAATACACATATAAATTTAGTGTTATAATTAAAAGAATATTATATATATGTATTTGTATCTCTTATTTCAAGAAATCATTCTAATGTTATCAAATATTTTTTAGGAACGATTACAGTAATGAGCGTCACCAAATTAAATTAAACCCAGGCGTAATGTGGAAGGTCTTAGAAGATTTTCTTTCATAGCAGAGTGTTTAGAAACTAAAATGGATACGGTTTAAGGTTTGGCCCAACAGACTGCCACAATACAACAGGCATTATATGGTAACTAATAAGGATTAAGAGGAGAATCAATTTCATAACTTATGAAATTCTTTTTCAGCGAATATAGAAGCTTCTATGACATTAGTAAACCATCAAATAGTTGAAAACTCTTCTTGGAGAAAAAAAAGTTGGTGAGTAATTGATATTATTTAAATTATTACCTGTTTTTTTAAGTCCGAAACCATGTTCATTTATTGAATTAATTCCAACAAAAAATTTACAGATTCGATATTTGATATCAACCCATGGAAGGAACGTTAAGAGTTTGACATCAAACATCCTAAAAAAGCCACTAGAGGACAATATTGCGGCAAATCATTCTCTAACAGGGAAAAGCTTAAAAAAACCCTTTCCAGAAGACTGAAATGCTTAAAATTATTTTTGGTGAGTATTTTATTTAATAACCACTAAGTATAGTAAAAATAAGATAGTTTGTATTTTGTAGTAACGAGGGAAACAGTTACTTTTCATAATATCCACGACGAATTGTCGACTCTTGGAAAACTGATAGCCGTTCCCTTGTCTTCCCATCTCTGTATTGTTTAATTTTTAATAGTTGTCGTTTTTTTATTACAGAGAATCGCGGCAACACGATGGCAACGGAAAATAGATTATAGTGTTGTTTCTATATAAATATAAAAACGCAATCTAAATATGTATATATAAATATGTAGAAGTTTTTTTTTTATTATTAAATACTGAAATTCTAATTTTATTTGAATGAATTTTACTGATGCAAACAGATGTGATTTTGAAAACAATAAAATATTTTAGGAGACGATGGACGGCATCCGAAAATAAAAAAGAACGCAAATTATATCTAATTTACTAAAATTCTCTCTGAGTTTTGTTTAGCAATAATTTTGTAAAAAACATTTTTGGAAACACTTGAAGTTACATAAAGTTATTTGTACGAAATTTATTTTGGTTTCAGCTTGCTGGTTATATCTTTCCTTAAAATATTTTAGTAATTTTCAAAGTCACATGAAGAAGAGGTCATATACCCAACTCCTTCCTTGACTATAGCCAAGCTTTAGAGAAAGCTTATACAAACCTTGATAAAAGCTTACAACAATCAAAACAAAATAGGAATTGGGTATTAATTTCTTCATTTTCTGGTTTTTTAGGTCAAAAATATGGAAATGTACATTAATAAGGACGTTTCACTTTTGATTTCAAAAGCTTTTTCAAGTATACATATAAAATATAAATTGTAAATGGTGTAACTTATAAGTAAATGTTTAATAAATGATAAAATCATAATTCAAATTCATAGTAAACAATGTTTTGTTTATTAAAAAAAAAATGTATACCATTTATAATTTATATTTTTACATATATCTTGAAAAAGCTCTTGAAATTAAAACGAAACGTCCTTAATGTACATTTCTATATTTTTATGACCTAGAAACCAAGAAAAGAAGAAATTAATATCCAATTCCTATTTTGTTTTGATTGTTACAAACTTTATCAAGGTTGTACAGGCTTTCTCTAAAGCTTGGCTCAACATTATCATTCCAACCTTGTCATATCGTTTTACAGACAAGCTTATGGGAACCTTGCCATGGTAACCTTATCACATGCTTTTACAGACAAGCTTAACCTGTAACCTTACTTGGAAAAACCTTGTCCTGTGTCAACTAGCAAGCTTGTCATAACCTTGCAGTAAGCTTACACCCTTGCCATAACAAGCTTGCTGACAACCTTTTTCCTTGTCGGAACACCGTTAAAAAGGCTTGTATTAACCTTAAATTGTTATCTGGGGTTTAAAGTTATTTGCTTGGTTCCATACTTTATCCCAACCCTGTATATGCATCTTTACTAACTGAATAATATCAGGTGTCAATCAATCAACAGTTGTTTAAAAAACCGAAATGGGAACATTATATAGTATGCATATTTCTTTAAATTAGTAATACTTATTCATAACTCAAGAAAAAAAAACTTAACGCAAACCATATTAATATTACTTCTCTAGTATCTTCATGACGTTGTCGAATTGTCCTTTTTAACTCAATTTTCACCGCGAGCACTTTTCCGAAGCCGCGCATTTCTCCGGCATGACAAACCAATCAGAAGAAGCAAGAAAAAACTCACACGTGAGTTTGATAGGCGTCGATTGAATCGCGGACACCGTTTCTCCTCAACATACACAGTAATTTGCCGCAATATTCAACGTGTCGAACTGTTTCCTTCAATAAGTCGAAACGCGCTGAAAACTCGCGGTAATTACTCGTAATTACAGCGATTAGTGCATTCGTTCGTCGAATGGAAATATCAGCTTTAATTGGGCCTATATACGAACGAACACATGTCCGCCGCTACCTCTATCGCTGGGGCCCACTGCGTTCTTGCGCCTCTCTCCTGTAATTTATTGCCATTTTTTCGCGAGAAAACACTGACGCCGTATTCGATCGATCGCTAATAGCGGTTAAAGATTGTGATTATAACGGATGACGTGGCTAATGAGGGAGCTTTTTGCGAATGGTGAAGGGAAGAGGATTTCGTGCGGAATTGTTTTCAATTTTGTAATCAAGATACATATGTTGTCCTTTTCTGAATGTCATTAGATTAGAACGAGGAATATGTAAAAGTGTAATCTTTATAATGTGTACTCCTTCTGTGCCACAATTATCGGTTTTAAATCAGAAATATGTTTTTAGAAGCCATCCTTTCAAATATATTTTCAACTGAAACTATCATGTTATACATGGTAGCTTAAAAATAAATAAATATGATTTTAACAACCTATCATAAAAATGACAAACAATATAGAAAAACGTCACAAACTAATATACATTCTAATAAACTTAAAAAGATTTTAACAGCTGAAAATGGAAACATTATTTTATTATAAATAATGACAATACTTTGGAAAAGAACGATATATTTAACAACACAAAAGCCAAATTACATAAATTAGATATACGTAAGATAAAATGTAAACAATGTCAAAAAAGTTATATAGGATAGACATCTCAGCGGCTTAAGAAAAGAATTCTACTGAGTTATCTAGCCATGCATTAAATCGACACAATTTTAATTTTGATGAATCTTCTATTTTAGATAATGGAGATAATTATATTAAAAGATTAATATCAGAATCACCAAACAGATGCACTAACAAGTAGCATTGACGTCAGGATTGAATTTTAGAAGTCTACCAGTTTTTGACATTTGTAGTGAACACCTAACCTTCAAAATGTTTTAAGAGATTTTTCGAAAATACAGAATCTAGCAGGGATGTATGGTGAAAGAACGGCATCCGCGATGAAGTTGACCGATTATTTTTGGGATGATTGATATTATTTAATATATTATCATCATAAGTATTGTATTAATATATCATTCAAGAGTCGTTATTTAAGTTTTCGTTCAAGAACTAAAATCGACTTCGCAGCATGTCTTAGTTTCGCAGAAAGTATTTTAGAATTGCTCAGAGATGAGATTGTTGTGATTATGAGCGACGGAGCCCACTTTCATTCGTGGGGTATGGTAAACAAACAGAATTTTTGATACTGGACATTCAATAACTCACAAGAGCTTCTTTGGACTTCGAAAGAGTGTTATGTATCTCAAACCTTTATTACTGGACTTGGTTTCAGCAAGATCGGGCAACTTGGCATACATCCAGACTAACAATGGCTTTTTTAAGTTAAAATTTTCCTAGATGTTTGATCTCATTGCGTGACCACCTTTCATGGGACTACCTAAAAGTTCAAGTTTACGCAGACAAATTACGTAGTCTTGCAGCTCTTTCCCACACTATAACATAAGAAATTCAAAGAATTCCACCTGTCATGCTGGAAAGGACTATAGATAATTTTACTAGTCGTCTACAAGCATGTATGGACGAAACTAGATGCCACCTAAGAGATGAAGTAATTTTTCGCAGCTTATTATTCTATTCCTCAAATGTTAATGCACCAGTAATGTTTAAAAATAATAAATTTTCAAGGTCAGTCGCTGCGTGACATCTTTCAAGAACACCATACCTTCCTGCCTGAGCATATTTTCTCATATGATCAATAAGTATGTACACAATTTACTGTATAAAATTAGATTAATAACTCATAGATTTCAAAATAATTAAGTACCACAATTTGATATGTGCTTCATTAAACAAAGAAATTAAATTTTGTAGCTGTATTTTGTAGTTGTTATAAGTAGTGGGAGTGAGAAGCATTCAGGAAGAATTTTTTTTATACTCTTTTGATTTAAACCAAGCTTTCAAATATACTTTACTCTTCTTGGGGATTACATAATATACTAAAATTAGTATTTAACAAATTGTAGTGCAAAGTACTTCTTAAAAATTATGACGAGTTACAGGATAAAATGACGAAACATTTGGGCAAATATATGTAAAATTTTGATAGTGAGTTAAAAAGAAAATGATTAAATTTGGACAAGAAAATTGGAAAGTTGAAATCTATAAAAAGCATGGTTAAATTAAACTAAAATATAACAATTTATTCCTAAGTCACAGTGATCACAAAGCAAGCACACATTAATATAATTTGTACAATATTGTATTTATTATGTATATTACAATTTCATCAAAAGCTGTAAAAATATCAAAACATAATAACCCAATTTGTTATAAAAAGAATATATCAAACAACATATTATTCTTTATCGGCGATAGTCTTGCAATTTCTAATCATAGTAATCGACTAGTGATCAAATTTTCCAGGATGAGGTTGACGAATCACTACCACTGATAATTATTAATGGTTCTACATGAAGTTTTATTAAATTGTCCAATTCCAACATTTTTCTCTCTATTCCAATAATATGTTGGATGGGATTTCTCCAATTTTCACAATAGAATTTTTTTTTTAGTGTTACTTTACTTCAATAATTCTTTCACAACTAGGTACAACATATCCTTTCACTTGAGCCTAAATTAGTTCGATTGAATTTAATTCGCAATGATATGATATTTCATCAACAGCATACCTACTTTGTCGGGGTGTTTATGTTTTGTTTAATTAAGGTTAATAATTCGATCTGCTTTCTTCATATTTGATATTATGTTTAATTTTAATTTTATCCTGAGTATATCGTTGATAACTTTGAACTAACGTTGAGATGAAGCTAGTTAACAAGTCAAGTCTTGGTTTTTCATTTTTATTTACCAAAAAAAAAAGTATAAAGCCTTAGCTCAAAATGTTCAGCATTTCGGATATTGCTTTTCATTGAAACTATTTACATTATACCTTACTCACTTTTTTTGCTTAACTATATTATTTACATTCCATTCTTTAAGATAACAATGAATTATCAAAAATAATTTATTATCATTGTTGTAATATTATCTATTCTATCTCTTTTATTTTTCTTTTCATCTTTGATTAGTAATATATTGTACTCTACCTACTCCTAGATTAACTATATTATTGGTATTCCTGTTTAGGCATTTGTATCTGTTGTAGGTTCCTTTCAAGTGATTGCTGAAACAATACAAAGCATGATACAGCATACCAATACTAAGATTTTAGAATAGATTGGCATACCTACAAAAAATTTATTTAAGCATGGCAATAAACAGACTTCCAATAGTAATTTTAACCCTTTGATGGCGAAGGATGTTCAAAAGACTTACAAATTTTCAGTACTTGCATCTATTTCCATCCACAGCTGCTTATATTTAATAGAACAAGTTTCTAAATTTCACTTAATGCGCAAACATTATCGCCCTATATTAATACATATTAAAACTTCTATTAACTCTTGTAGACGTACACTTACTCGCTAATATAATATGCATACACCCATTACAACTTAATTACTGTAAGTAAACATAAAATTTACATTTATATAGTCCACACATCCACCCAGCTTAACATTAGACGCACCATATTCCTTTTGATTAATAATGCTTGGGTAATTTAATATGTGTAATTTTGTAATGTAATTTAATTTGGTTGTAATCCTAAAGCAGTAATATTTTAATTATTGCGGAAAGAACCTAGCTTAGCAGGTAATAATGGAACATTAAATCAATGAGCTTGCACACAGAAAATTATACCTGTAGGTATATGTATGTGTACCTACCTATATAATATGTATGTATGTCAGTTTTCTGCGATGTATAGATATAGAATATGGGGTGTTGAAATTGAAATAGACAAGTCGATACGGCGATTTAATTGCATAATTATGTCATATATGTGATTAGTATCATTTAAGATTAATTAATACACAGTGCGGTTTGAAATTTTCATCTTTATATAGGAAAATGATTATGAATTAAAATGCATAAATACCATCTTTCAAAAATTAATTAATGACAGTGTTCGTATATAAGAGGGAAATTCCCTTTTTAGAGGGAATTTTGAACGTTAGAGAGAAAAAGTTTTGTTTTAGAGGGAATTATTGGTTAAAATATTACTATATTATAAATTAAATATATAAATTATAAATATTACTATTATACTAAATATTACTATTGCATCGAAAAAATTTAAATTTTTATTATTTTTGTATTTTGTTATTCATTTGCTTTAGTTAAAATGAATGTGTCATTGTATCGGTACATTTATTTTAATTTAGTAAGTAATTTATTAAAAAAAAAGTTAATAAGTTTGTATTTGCCGCCAAAAAAAAAGGAATTGCAGTGTCAAAACGGGAACTTTTCGTGTCGGCGACGGGAATTGCCGATCAAGGTATATACAAACACTGATTAATGAATAAAATAAAAATCATTATTAAATCGATTCTGCAGTAGCGTTAATGGTATTTGATATTAACCTATTCTTTACATACATCAAGAAAGAAATATATACAAAAATTCTTTGGGCATTATCTTGTTTTTCAGTTCTTAATTCATTCATTCTCAATAATTATACAAAAATTCAAATAATTTTTATGTTTTATATTTCTATTTTGTCTTATTTAAATCAACGATCTTACATCCATAAATATTCATGAGAAATATGGAATATAAGAAATTTGGGATATCAAAAGAGCAATAAAAATTATAAATATGTTTTTTTACGTAGTGTATATTGAAAAAAAATGCTTTCAGCAGTGTCTTTCCTGACACAAATAACAAACACGTTGTACAAGACTCTATCGTTCCAATCTAATAATTCCATTTTTAAATATTTTATTTAAAATACAAGTAGTGCATACTTTTACATGTTAATTTCATTTTTACATATGAATTTGAAACATTCCTCTCCACGTCAAGTTAACTTACAAAAAAGGTACCTATAACAACATGGCAATTTTAACTGTAGATACAAATAAATTTATGTTATCTATGCATATTACAGGACTGGTTCTCAATCGCTGCAATTGAACATATTGTCATTTTGACAATAAAGAATTGTTCCCGTGCTCATTATTTACATCGTCTTAAATGCAATATAAGCATACATTTAGTGAATAATTAATTTCACATCGAAAGAGTACTTCACACTGTATGCTTCTTCCCGGTATTAAAAGTAACCTACAATGAGCATGGTAAATTTACACAATTTTTTTTCAGTGCAGTGAACACGTGCATTCTAATTTGACGGGAAATACCATAGACAATAGTATTTTCATAATCCTATTGTGAAATTATTTGTAACTATTTGTAGAGTAATGCTATTTTGTTCAGAAATTAATAAATTTATTAAAAATACGTTGCGAATAGGGTAATTTTACACAATTCCTGAGATATTATTCCTATTTACAAATATTTTACGAAGTTACCTGTAATTTTACTACACAGAAGAAGAGAAATTAAAGTGTGCATTTTGGACGCTGTGAAAATTACGTACCAGTTGATGTAAAAAGTTTTTATGATTTCAGGAGTTTCTTCACTGCATAATAATTACTAATTAAATATGATACAATCAAAAAGGATTCGAACCTACATCCTCTCGTTTACCGGACGAGTGCTTTACCAAATAAGCAAAGAGGAGATGTAAGTTCGAGCATATAACCGAATATATGTCGATATTAGATCTCGGAAGGCCGGCAGGACGACAAATATGCAAGGATTGCAAGCTTTTTACAGTGAGAAATTAACAAATTAATGTATTTCTGCTATTAATTGATTAATGCTATTAATTTGTTAATTTTTCACTGTAAAAAAACTTGCACGGCAAATATGTAATCTTTGCATATTTGCCATACTGCCGGCCTTTCAAGATCTAATATCGACATATGTTCGGTTAAACGTTTAAACTTACATCTCCTCTTTGCTTAATTGGTAAAACACTCGTCCGGTAAGCGAGAGCATGTTGGTTCGAATCCTGCGTAAGCAGAAATTTTTTTCTTGGAAAAGATTCCTCCTAATTATTACAGTTAATAGCAGAAATACATTAATTTCTTAATTTCTCACTGTAAAAAGCTTGCAATCCTTGCATATTTGCCGTCCTGCCGGCCTTCCGAGATCTAATATCGACATATATTCGGTTATATGCTCGAACTTACATCTCCTCTTTGCTTATTTGGTAAAGCACTCGTCCGGTAAACGAGAGGATGTAGGTTCGAATCCTTTTTGGTTCGATGAAAATGTTATTAAAAAAAAAAACAGGATATTTCAAAATAGAATATCCGAGATGTTTGCAGAGTTTCAAAATAGAGAGAATTATAAGGTGAATTTGGCATAGATAACGTTTGAAAAAAAAATAATATTGAATAATTTTAATTTCGAAGTTGAGAAAACTGAAAATTACACAATTTTAAGTGCAAAAAAGTATATTTCTATTTGGCGAATTTTTGATACTATTCACTGGTAGATAAACATATTTGCATGTGCTTGGTTAAGTTCTTTTTTTGATTATTTTGGTTAAATAATGAATTTTGTACCTTATTATTCTTTAAACAAATGTACTTTAGTGCCTCTTCTAAAAGTCTTGATTAGAAATTGGATGAGATTCTAAAGCAAACATTTTTTTTTATCAAATCTTGATAAAAATCCATATTTCTTATAATGGAGGGTAGGAGTTGATTTAATACATGGTGTAAACCATGGACGAAACTTAATTTATTTATTTATTAATTATCGAAGAATTTTAAAATATATCTTGTCGAAAGTTATTTGTCCCATTTCATTTTATTTTCTAATTCTGATCCGAGGTGCCTAATTTAGGTATACATCTTTTTACCAAACTTAGTTTTTGGTTTTAATAGTAAATATACCTAAATCAATTTCATATTACAGTGAAAACTGTTTTGTTTTATAATAAACTCTGCTTCATATATAATATAAATAAGAACTGTAACAAATTTCTGGGAGAAATTTTTCGAAGAAAAATTAATCTCAAGCAGGATTTGAACCATGCACCCACCGTTCTCCGGACGGCCGCTCTAACCAATTGAGCTATTGGGACTATGCCGAATTCAAACCTGTGATTGTCGATATATATAATCGAACATATAGGCTGCTTCATACGTTTATTTGGAATTATAAATATTGTAACAGCACTAGCTCTCCTACAACTCCTATTATAATTTTTTTCGCAGCTGCACATGAAAACCCCAAGTCTTTAAATTAAAATAGTTTTGTTATAGAAGGAAATAGAATCGTTTTAGAAGGGCAAGCGCTGAATGTAACGACACGACCTGTGGGCCGACGGGCTTATTAAAACATCAACAACCTATACATATTCGAAATCAGTGAAAAGAGATATTTCATACTATGTAATAATATACGGACTGTTGTATTTAAAAAAAAATGCAAGTTGTATTCGTTTATCTACCAATTTATGAGATAATATTAACTTTGAAAATTGTAGAGGATATTAGAGCAAAAATCCTATAACTTGTGTATTTAAAGTTTTTTTTTACCTTAAAAATAATACAGCCTGTAGATAGGGGTCAAAATATAAACGGATACCCTGTAGGTATTCTTGACCCTAAATATCTTTTCTTTTTTTCTCTCTCTCTTTTTCTAACAACACTAGTTTACAGCTATTTTACAAACTGGATGCGACTATTGTCTTATTCTTTCTTAAATCGCATTAATTTTTTTTAGACACACGTTTTCGAGATATGAATTTTTAAGTTTTCTTTTCGACTTCTGATGAGAGCTAGTTTGATGGTTTGGACCATATCTCGTGTTAGGCGCCACCGATCTAATCGTAAAAGGTGTCAAATTAAAACCGATTGAATATATAGCCAATACTAATGTTACTCACATAGTTTTCTAACCGCCTTAATAGTTTCGTTGCAATGGATCACATCATGAAAAAGGCTCTGGGTTTTGGCAAAAATTAATAATACAAACTCACTCTATCACCTAGAAGAAAGGGGAAATCGTGGAAGTATACCCTCTAGCCATTATTTTTCAAGTAAAGGTATTTGCAAAGAAAATCCATGGATAAATAATTTATTTTCGTAAAAGTACAAACTATATGGAAAAAAATCAAACTGGACATACACTGTAAAAAATTACAGTAATTTTGCCATGGTAAATTAGGAATATTACATGTAATAATGTTGTGAATTTACCACAATAAATCATGTAAATTTTGTTTTACATGTTTTTTCTAGGATATTTAACATGCAAAAAAAGATTTCGGTAAAATTTATAGCTTTTTCATGTAAGTTTAAGATGTAGTAAAAATTCGAAAGGAAAAAACATGTACAATTTTATGTTTACTATCAAAATTTACTTAAAAGTGTAAAATTGTCATTTTTTTTGGGTATTTAAATTTGAGGATCTTTTATATTTATTTTTACTTGAATACACCGCAATGTGATTGGTTATTAGGTTATTTAACTGTACGCGTTCGGCAAATATACAGTTCATATAAATATTACATAGGAATTTTACAGTAGAATCTTTGAAAAATACATCAGCATGTGAAATTTACTAGATGGTAGAAAATTTTACCTTATGAAGCAAATTTACCGGTAACATTGTAAGCAACTTTTTTTACAGTGTACGCGGCGATAGAATGTGTTAGGGATTTTTTTGTATACTAAGTTTAAGTGTTGCTATTCATATTCATTATTGAGAGGGAAGAAGATATTGACAGCGGTTTATAAGTTTTTGTTGTAAATGTTAAATTGGATATAAAAAGGATCGTTTACAAATGTATATTTGGTTTGCATATTGGTCACAAAAGCAATCTTTTTTTTCTTAATGCGGTTGATTGTAGTTACCGATTGCAAAATAATGTTGCAAAAAATCTTGCACCGACTCTTTACTTTAAATCCAACTGACAAAAAATCAACAACTAAGTTCATTCAAGGATTTACGCTCCGTGAACGGTGAAGCATCAACAAGAAATCAAACAAGTAATATTTGGTAACGATTCTATTATGTTTACTTTGGTACAATTAAATTATCGGTCGTTTCTAGATATGGTCTAAACCATATGTGGACAACAACCGACCCGCGGGCCGGATCCGGCCCGCTGTAAGATTTGATCCGGTCCGCGAGACATTTTGGAAAACCCAATTATTTATCACGATTTAATTATAATGTTGTACCTATTTTTTTCATTTCATTTTCTTATTTTAATAAATTGCATTATAATAACATTGTCGTATTATTTCATGTCTAATATCTATCGCTAAAAATTATGAACATTACTTTAAAATGCACTACTTTTAAACGCGGCCCGCGAACGTATTTGCACACTAAAGTTTGGCCCACAACATGTCAAAGGTTGCCAATACTTGGTCTAAACAATCAAACGACCTCCGAGGAAATAACAAAAAACAATTCCAAAATTCATATCTCGAAAACATATCCATAGAAAAAGGAATTAATGCGATTTTCGAGTTTAGCAGACAAGCAAAATATACACAGAGAAACGGGATTCTTTAAATCAAAGCAATATTTCTTTGCCACTACTTAAAAGAACCATTTTCTTCAGTTAATACATATTTCTTTCAATTGAAAATGATGCTATTTCAATTAAAGACATGCGTGTTGACTAAAAGAAATATCTATTAACTGAAAGAAGTTGTTCTTGTAAATACCCAGGTAGCACACAATATTTATAAAATATCTATTTTATATTTTACAAATATTATATGTATGAGAAATATTTCCAACATAAACAACACATTTATATAATATTTGTTTATAACTGTGCATATATATTTAAAAATCATATTTATTATACATGGAAACAATATTTATATCACACATTCCAAACCAAAAGTTAACATTCAACATATAAGCAATATTTATAAAATATGCGAGTTTAATATTGATTGCAAAATATTTTTTGAATATTTATTTTATAATCGTTTTCTAATATCTTATTTTGGTTTTACGAAAATATTTATTTAATATTATTTTATATGGGAAATATAATCATGTATAGCACACAATATTTATACAACATGAATTTAATATTTAACAACTATTATATCTACATACATGATAAATATTATCAGGTTTTACTTAACCAACAAAAGTAGTGTTTTGTTACACTTTGGGATATTCATGTAAAAAACAAAGCACAGATTGGGTTGGTCATAATTTCGGTTATCTATTAAAAATTTTAATTCATGGCTTCTAACAGCATTTTAATCGAATATCTTAAACATTTATATATAATTCGTGTTCGTAATATTGAAAGAATTAATAATATATTTTTAAGTAGAATAACGCATGTACAAAATATACTCTATTTTAACAAAAATTAATATCTTTCTCTTATTATTTTAATTTGTATTTGAAGTATTAAATTACTGCTTTAGTTTTACAAATTTTTCATCTGCGGTTGTCCAATCCTACTTGCTGTTTTGAGTCACGTGAGTTGCATATATCGTATCGTAAACAAGCGACAAGCACGTGTGCATCACGTGAGTGGTGAGTGGAGTCATAGCAGTGGTGTGTAGTTTTGTGGTCCATGATTGTGGGTTATAAGAACAGAAGTCGTGAATAAACATTGCACTGGTTATAATTGACAACTGGTAAGTATCGTAATTATAAATTTAATAGGTTAAGAACTGTTACAACGCAGGTGTTACTGCATGTTTACAAAAATAATGTTACAGGATAGAGGTATGTCGTCCAACTCGAAATTGTCATAAGTATCATTTGGTCAAACACACACTTAAAAAATATGAAATTAGCGCCTACAGAATGGAGATATGCATAACAAATATCAAAATATCGGTGAACATATTGGGATATTGCAAAAATATAGCAAAACAGCAATTGATGGTAAGAGGAATGGTTACACGATGCAGTACATTAACAAGATTTTTTGTAGTAAAGATGACAGAAGGATGAAACAACGAGAATGAGACGAATGCTGTTATGACAGCGTTGATACAGGTAGGCAAGGCTTTTTAAAAGTAGACAATAATTGCAATAATTATATACATGTTTTGTATTGTTTATTTAAATTTTGTTTCCTTAATACAATAGTTGCATAAAAACTTCCATCAAGGTTTAAAATACTGCCAAAAATATATATTACGTGAATATTTCGATTTTAGCTATCAGCGGTCTAAGTTCTACGAGTACCCCAGTTTTAGTGGTAAGTTGTACAGTATATGAGTAGTAAGATGTTTTTAAACAAAAGTTGATGTGTTGCAGATGTCTTGAGGCGATTGTGGGTGTGGAATATTTGCTGATAAACAATGTCCAATTGTATAAAATTTAATCCAGTTGCCACAAGAATGAGATCGACATATGAGGGTACCAGATGAATCATTAAAAAGACAGTATCAGTATACCTAGCGCAATCAAAATCTTGTATATCTAAGTAATGTGCATTTGAATTATTTAATCTTTGAAATAAAAAAAATTAGCACACTTTTTTATCTTGTAGAAGTATGCCGTCCAGCATTAACCTTTTTTTGTATATGTATGTTGTTAATGTGTAGAGTATGTTAAGAATTACTGGTTATCTTGTGTTGCTTAAATATTGTTAATCTATATTTTTTATTTTGCAGTAGAACCTCTCATTACCGGAATTATATTGACAAAAAAAGTTCATATGTAATATTTTATGTCTTCTCGATTATCAGGATTTTTCATTATCCAGACCATGTTAACCTTCAATTAGTCCGGATACTGGAGGTTCTACTGTACATAGGAATGGTGTTGTGACATAATCTCATATGTAATTTTTCTAAGTTTTACAGCAATAATTAGAAAGTGTTTATTGGCGTCAACATCCTAACTGAAATCACACTCGATTCCAAATTGTTTCCTATTCGATTTGAGATCAGATTTGAGTTCTGATATTTAAATCAATGCTTTATAATTATTGTTGCAAATGGAAAATCATATAGCAGATACTTTCACGAGACCATCCACATGTATATGGATTAGCAATATTAAAGCAACATAAGAAAACCAGTATTTCTCAATATGCTCTATATATTAATTACAATGTTTTCGAAATAAAAAAAAATCTGTCATTTCCTATATGGAATATATATTTGAATAAAATATTATACCTATATAAGAAATAAATATATACTACATATGTATTGGATAATATGCGAGAAATATTAGTTAGCAATATTTATGAAATAAAAAAAAATCTGTCACTTCCTATATAAAATATATATTGGCAAAAAAATATTTTACTAATATTTGGTGCTACCTGGGTATGGGCAAAGAAATATTGCTTTGATATAAAGAACCCTTTTTATCTGTGTACCTCATTTTTTTTTTTTTCAATTTGTTAACTATAGTGCAATTAATTGATATAGGTCCACTGGTTACAATGCAAAAGGAGGTGCCTATAAGCTCAGTTTTTGCCTTAAGAATCATAAATTAAGCTGACATCATCCTTACCAAGAGGAGATAGGTTGTCCGCCGGATCACTGCGATCCCTACACCTAGTCTTAGCCCTGCCGTGTCTAGACATGATCGCCGCTATACTAAAGTCCGTGGCGCACGGCCTCATAGTACAGTTCTCATCCATCACCTGCTGATCATCACCAACCACCGCCCCACCGCACAGCGTCCCTAACACCGACAGCAGAAGAAGAACAACAACACGTGCAACGACGCACAGAAAATGTCGGCGAATCGGGAATCCGCACAGCCCGCGCGAAGGAGTTACGTCTCGACGACAATTCGCATCGTTAATACACACGGCAGAATCGCGCACCGCCGCCGCCTGCTACGGCTCCCGCACCACGACTTCCGAAAACCGCCAGGCGTCAACAATGACAACATCGGCGACAACAGAAGCGAGATGTTTTGACAGAGTGAATATTTAGAATCTTTCGGCTCGCATTTAACGAGATTAGCATGATACACTGTCTGGAGTAATTCAGATTGGTCGCTCCCACTCTACCTATAGGGCAAAGGCGTGACCACACGCCGTGGCATAAACTAAAAACGATGCCGACCGGTTCAGGAACTTCTCCTCTCTCGTATAATATACTTCGGGTAAACGAGCGAGTGGCCGGTTGTGTGCGGAAAACTGACTGACCGTCGAGGAATACGCGATCGCCGTGTCTCCTCAAAAACACGACCAACAAAACCAGCGCTCGCCGATTTTCTCTGCCATTTTTTGGTAGCGCGGCACACACATAATTTCCCCTTCTTCCGAACGGGCAACAACTAGTAACTATACTAACGTTTTATCCCTGTCCCCGTTGACAGCCTACCCCGTGTGTTTCCAATCCAGTTTCCTTCGCCGAAAACGATACGAACCTCCCCTCTCCACCTTGCATCAGATGCACCTGGGCGGGTGCGATGCCTTTCTTCTATCGCACAATCGCGGAGGGCGTGCCCCGCTTCAAACCACGCCCCATTCCAGGCGTCATCGCCTAAACCCCGCCCCATTTCACTCTACCTGTTTCTCTAGCGCGTATATCCGAGTTATAAATACCTCTCTCCCTTCCTTTTATATACTCTAATACTTTTGTTTTTAATTTTACGATGAGAGAGGCCCTTTCCTTTTCCTCTACTACGCGCGGCGGCGATTTTTATTCCACCTACCGTAATAAAATGGACACGTTATCCCGCTAGGCGGTCCGCTCGGAAACGCCGGTAGGGGAATCCGTGTACGCGTTTTGTTGCGGGGGAGAGGGGAGGGGGTGCGATCTGTGCAGGTGAGGGGAGGGGGGAACGAGGTTAGCGGTAAAAGCCGGGAAAGCTCTCCGGTGAAATTGAAATCCGGAAAATTGACGCGATTAATTGGTTTATATTCCTTTTCCGATTCGAATCGGGCGACGGGCGGTTGATGGCTTGGGGATGAGGTGTAGAAATTCCGCGCGGTTTTTGCGGGGATGAGGGCGGTTAATTCAATTACTTGGTGAAGTGGTGTCAATGTGATTAAGAAATTTGAGGAAAAACTGGATTTGATATTTGCTTAGTTTCTAATATCGAAAAATATACCTAAACGTGCCTCCTGAATCTGATTATAAACATGCCTGGAGTCAAAAAAAAAATTAATTTCTCGAACTACCATTTCCATGATAAAAAAAGAACTTGTAGAAATATCTTAAAAACTTGACATTCTTACTGTGACTCAATCCAGTATGGAATAATAATAAAGTCACTCTACACACTTTAGTTATGAAAACTAAATTATTACAAATCATCCCAACCCGTGCTCCGCCTAAAAAAGGTGCCATACGGATCTACCTATTCTAAGTACTATATGGGTTCCATAACAATTGAAATGATCCTACTCTAACTAAATAATTTCCCTATGATTCTTAATAACAAAAATATAATACAGTAGCCTCGCGACCATATGAATACTACTTTTAAGAAATGATGAAATATGTGAAATGTGATTATTCACATAATCGCGAGTCTACTGTAAATCAGTCAACTATCAGTTATTATTAAATGCGTCCATGGAACAACTTTCGTTATCTCCCAGCATTTGTCAAGGACACTGATTATATATAATATACTTATATAAAATCAATGGCCACGGAGTAAGGAAAAACCATGGCGAAAACCTTACTCTGGGAGGATCTGGGAAGAAGTCCCAGACCTTATTACTGATAGCCGCAAAGTATTATTATCCTTCTGAGTGCCGAAGAAGCAGCCTCCGCGTCTCCTTAAATTCGACAGCCTTGCCGTTCTCGCGTAGCTGCTCTTCTTTTTCACACATTCGAAGTTAACAGGACAGATGATGACCTAAAAAACAAACAAAACAGCCGCAGCTAACCAAGAGTAATTAAATAAAGGTTTATATTTTAAATAGTTGTAGTTTAACACCAATTCCGACCACTAAAGAGCATAAAATATTCATTTATAAACGTACTACCCTACTAACTATCTAAATATCATGCCGTAGCCTATCTAGTTCTTTAGCAACAAGTCACTCTACACAGAAAAGTTCCTTGTTGAATTAACAAAACGCTTTTTGTCGACTTTTTTGGATATTATGACTAAAAGAATTAAGCCCAAGCATTTTTTCCCGAACGTTATAAACGTATAAAGACACAATTGAGCTGTTAAATTTGTTAACTTGATCTAATTAACAATTAATATATTTGCTTTAATATTACTACAAAAGTTAACAAGTTCTTTTCTTTTTAATTCAGCTATAAATGCAGTTAGATAGACTACATTATTAAATGAAATCATGTTTTCGATTCTGGATACTAGTAGCGAAAAACACGTTATTTGTTGACATTTTCTTTCAATACTTCTACAGAAAAATATGATACTCTTTTGCTTTTAGAAATACCGGAAAAAAGAATATGTTCAACTAAGGTGTTTTTAGGTGACTATAAAAACGTGTTTAACACTAGATAGATATTAGTATACATATGTTTCACCTTACCAAGGATCATCAGTGCTACTGGTCAACCTAATGTACTATACGAAGAAAGTCGTATATATGTGTATACTTAATATGTGGAAGAATAAATGAATAAGAGTTTAAGATGGAAATCTCATTATTAACGTGAAGATATTTACTAAATTGTCGATATGAAACTACAATATGTATCCGTAAAGGATAACAATAATTGTAAGATGACTTTAAGCCACTATACTTGCATTAATTTTAGTCAAGTGTCAAAGTGTGCGGTGTTTTTATAATTTTTATTTTTTTATTATTTGACACGGAAGTAATAATAAGTCACACATTCACTGCTAAAATAATTATTCTGAAACTTAAGAAAGAACACAACTAACGAATAAGGAAAAAAATAAAATGAAAGCAAACATCGTCCTTAAGCAAAAAAATAGTTTAAGGAATAAAAAAGTTTCTCAAGCAGATAACTTCGTAGATTATGTCTAAACATTCTATATATTCCACTCTCTTTTATCCCTGTAGGTAAAATTAAAAATTTTGATGCCCATACTGAGCGTTTCAGAAGAAGTCATAGCCAGGGTGTATTGTGGTACACAAAGGTTATGGTTACTGTATTCTGTATTTACAGTATATGTTTGTTAGTTGACCTGTAAATGTACTAACGTGTTCTACAATTTTAAGTTGAAATATAATTAAAAATTTTATTGATAACACCCTAAAGATGGAAACACAAAAAAAAATGGAAATAACTAATGATAAATAAAAAATGAAATGTGAAAAAGGAAAAAATAAAATTTCCGAAACGTAAAAAGAACATCTTTGTAATTAAACAAAAACCGGCAAACCCAAGGAAATGAAAAAATAATAATTAATTAAACACCTGTTAAATAATTTTGAAGAAATATTTATAATAACGACAAGTACGAGGCTATTTTTATATTTGCTAACGTGAATCTTACTGCCAATAAAGTTATTATTACTATTATTATCACAAGCGCAGTAATAAACACAAAAATATCCGATCACCACGCGCTACATAAAATTTTAATAATTCGGAACAATTGTTTTGGTAACACGTGAGTTCCCTTGTCAATCGAAGAATGGATTCCATAAAAAATAAGAAACACTTATTACTTAAAACATGCATCATTATCTCCCTCTAAAAAGATAATATATTTGCAAGTGCCTTTTTCTACGCCTAATACTTGATCGTTCCAAATGTCAAGAATTAGCGACAAATATGAATCAAGCTTGAGAGGTGCAGGAGTGCACTTCCCGATCCAATAAGTTATTTGAATGTTTTTTTCTTATATATATGGTTTCGTATGTGTCTAACTCTCGGTAGTTTTTCACTAATTTAAGGTTTTCTATGTCGATTTTATGTCCGATATCGTTTATATATTGGGTAACGCTGAATAATTCAAGTCTACCATAGCGATAACATGCAACGTGCTCTTTGAATCTGGTTCCGATCGAACGCTTTGTTTGTCCAATATAAATTTTATCACACCCGCTACAACCGATTTTGTAAATACCCGATCTTTTGTTGATATGAGGTTTATCTTTGGTGTCACAAAGATTTCTCAAAAGATTTCTGAGTGTGTTACCCAAGATGAAGCAAATATTCAAATTTTATTCTTTAAAAATTTCGCCTAATATTTTTAAAATACGATGGAAAGATAATTTAACAACATTTTTGTCACGATTTTCTTCTGAAGTTAAAGTGGTGGCAAATCTTACATAGTGTTTATAATTATTGGAGTTTCTTCATAACTCCAGACTATATCTATAGAAGGGTAGCCATTATAGTTCGACCTTTTTAATGAACTGCAATTCTTGGTAGATCTCGCTTTGTTAGGTGGGAATTTTATAAGTCTATTGATTAGGAAATTAATTCCGGCCATTTTATGTTAGCCACGGATATTTGAATGAGCCATTATAAATCTATTTGTATTGGTTTCTTTTCTATAGAAGAGTCGTCTATCTGTAGACTCGTCTACATCTGTAGACTCTTAAGTAATTTTTCTTTGTTTCTGCAACAGGAAATTTTGATTTGCTGTACACAATCAAACAGTATTGTTAAATTAACTAAATTTTAGTTAGTTCACAGTTTTCTGAGTGCATGTTTACTTTGACAACCCTGATGGTGTTATTTCCCTGGAAGACGTGCCGCTCAAAAGCTTGATTTGTCTAGTCATAGCAATGCTATCTCAATCAACTCAACTGACTCCCGTTTCTTAAGTCTACCACTTTTTCTTTCTTTTAGTCGCCAGCAAGAAATGAAAATGTTTGTTCAACATTAGTGATAATATTTAGTCTCCTGTTAAATCAAATTATCAATTAAAATTTCCAAAACTTCTGATATCTTCACTTCGTAAGGAAGAATATTATCATTGAAACGTAAAACCAACAAATAAGGCATTCTGTCAACAAAACGCAAATATTTGAGTCGATTGTTTTCAAAATACGTTATCAAGCGTGTGGATTTACTAATCATAGTGATTGTAGGATATAAATATCAAATATTGCAGTTGAAGTTTTATTTTATCTAGAAAAAAATGATTGGATACTTATAAATATTTTCTTTTTAATATTCTTTCTGCTTGCCCTTCCTTAGCTTGCATAAACATTTAAATAAATACACAAATCTTTATTTAATCTACAAAATTTTCTTTCAAAAAGCTTCAGTACCTAATCAGAATGCACACAACTATTGTCGCGTTGTTAATTTAAACGGGTAATGAGATCTTATACTTACCTGGAAAATTTTCCCTGCGACACTTTTCACTTCTGGGGATATAAAAAAACACGCACAACTATATTTTCCGACAAAATTCCAGAATGGACTCCTCTCTAGCGGCTAACCCGAGCCCTCGCTTCCTGTGTCTTCGTTTGCTGACTCTGCTAGCTATTTTTCCTAACGATCATACCACAGGAAAAGATGCTTCGAATTTCGCCTACTTACATTTATACAACGCATAATAATGGAACTATCCGTGGCACTATCAGTTTTATTCAACTAAATCAGAAAAGTTGCTACAACCTTGTTTTTTTTTATCCAATTCGTAGGAACACTTTTATATATTATAAACTTGGCAATCCAAGGGCAATTTTCAATATTCTTACAATTCACTACTTGCCCAAGTCCTGTGTAATTTAAATTACGACCCAAGCATAAAACATATTAGGATAAAGCAATTATTATCTAATTATCCACTTTCACATCAATAGGTTTGGAAGCGATTTACATTTTTATGATGGCCGTTTATAATGTGCGAACGGGTGCTGCCCTCGGCCGCTTCCAATAGGTAATTTTAATCAAGGTACTACAACGCAGATGCGTAATTCAATTTGTTTATATAGGTACCCATAATTAAGTTGCTGTGCGGCCGCTAGTGGTTTATAAGCTATTAAAAAGCCCACATGTTAAAATCACTTATAAAATTAGATGCATATAGGAGGTAATTTCGTAAAAATGATTTTTTAAATTGTGATTATAAAGCCATCATTATTAAAATTATGAAACAGAAAAAAATAATTTTGAGATGGGTTCGACATATTATGTGACGGTTTTCTTATATAATAGCGATTTTTATGTTTCCTGTTAAAAAAGCAGTTTTATTTCATGGGATTTATTTCTGGAATCTGCGTAAATATAACAGAATTCATTTACTTCTTTCTTATTTTACATTAATTATATTTACTGCCTAATATTCCTCCAAAATTGTTTATAAAAAACATCCTGCATGCTTGCTGAGAAAAAAAAGAATAGTCAGGCAGAGAAGAGAATTGATTAAATATATTATATTTATGAAATTAAGAAAAAAAACACTTCCACTATTAAGCCTTAATAACACCGAGTTCTAGTGTAGGTACACAGTAACAGATTTAGTAATCGTTCTTTTATTTTACTATGGAACCATTCCTCCTTCTTTGAAGAAATTGAATAAAACCACAGTATAGATGTTCGTAGCTAAGCAACACATTCATATTTATGATTTATTTCAACATTCAATATTGGTAAATACAGAGTGAATTTCCTTTAAAAAATATTCTAACCCATTTCAGGAATCGTAAGCAGTTTAATAAGAGGTGTAACATTTATGTATTTTAAAGTCAATGAGCTATAGAGCTGCTGATCTAATTCTTTAGCAGCATTACTGAAAAATTTCATTCGACAGACTCATTATATCTAATACCTGTTTCAAGTCGTGGCTAATTTAACCCCTTTGCTAATGCCGGTAACTTTAGCACGCGACCACCACTCATCAGTGAGTGGATGTTCAAATAAAACATGCCCCACTGTATTTACCCCCGCCACATTCACAATGCGAATCATTAACCCTCCAAATTCTACATAAATATGATTTAAAATTACTGCGACTTGTTATTAATTCTACCACCTATTACGACAAATGATCATTGAATATTTTTTTTTATGATGAATCCTCATTTCCTTAAAATTTATCTTTACCGATAAACGCCTAGACATTTTTAGAAATTTATTTCTCCTTTCGTTTCGTTCCAAGTATGTGGGTCCAAATTGCAACTTTTAGTGAAAAATAGAATGGGGTTGCGTTCAGTGCGTCGGTTATACAAAAAAAAAAAACAATTTTGCTTGTAAAACTCTCACCATGTAAACAACGAAAATAAACATAGTAATTTAAAATCTAATATATTACATACAAGTAATCATTTCTACCTGCTAAAACAATGTCTTCAAGTTTTTAATATTTAGTCTTCAAAATTTTACTATATGAATTTTTTGCCTGATTCCTATTATGACTTTTAATATAGTTTATGAATAAGACAAATATAGTTGTCGAAACGTAAAAAGAATGTTGTATTTTATTTTATTGTATAAAGCCGCTACAACCAAAGAAAAAAGAAATTAAATCGAAAAAACAATTATACAAAAATGCTAGTAAAGTGAGCCAGCTGGGCTATGAAGGTAATAAAAAAATTACTTATGACATCAACGTGAGATTCACATAGACTCTTAGAGCAACTAGAAAAGCATATCAAGGACGACGCTCTTATGAATCTGCCTCCACCATAACAAACTTTTCTAACGTTATTCAAGTTCTCTTCGATGCTACAAATCAAGAATCCGAAAGATCAATGAAAGCAGCAGTGCAAAAAGCTGCCCACAAAACCAATTCGAGCCAATTAGCGATTGCACTAGATGGCACATGGCAAAAACAAGGACACACATCTCAAAACGGAGCCGTCACTGCTACATCAGTTGATTCTGGAAAAATGGTTGATATAGAAGTGATATTACAATATTGCAATTGCCCTAATAAGATAAAAAAAACGAGCATTCTGTTGACTGCAAGGCAAATTTTCAAAGCATTAGTGGGGCTATGGAGGTACATGGTGTAGTTAATATATTCAGGAGATTGAAATCCAAATATGTAGGCAAAGTTACTAAGTAATGCATTATTTTTTTTTTTTGTTTAGGTACCTTGGGGACGAAGATTCTAAAGCACATCAAGCTGTAAATGAAGAGAAGGTATACAATGAGCAAAAAGTGGATTTAGAATTTTAGAATTAGAACGTGTGGGCCACCACGTTCAGAAAAGAATGAGTACGCATTGTTTGATGTCTTAGAATAACACTATTTGACATCATTGTTATAGGAACAAGACTTTTACAGAAAAGGTTTAGGGGGAAACTAGAATACGAAAAATCTATCGGAGGAAAAAACCAGCTAACCGAGGCAGCGATTACAAACATACAAAAATATTATGTCCTAGCCATTAGACGAAATACCAGCAGTTTAGAAAAGATGAAAGCCGCAGTTTGGGCTGAATACTTCCACTTATTGTCGAGTGATGACAATCCTAACCACGCACTATATCCATCTGGTCCTGACACTTGGTGCAAATATAAGTAACGAAAAAGTTTCATATTTATTTATTTTCATTATTCAACATAATTTTTGATCAAGAAGGCCCCAAGATGCAGGGACAACATATGAACATAAAAATCATTTCCATCTCCTGTACCCGTTATGAAAGAAATAAAACCGATATTTTAGGGCTTGGCAAACTCCGACCTGCTGAAGAAGTGTCTACAGGGGGTACTCAAAATGCGAACTAAAGCACAAATAATGTGATCTGGAGGTTTTCTTCCTAAGGTTACATTTGTTTCAACATGCTTCGATTGGGAGTTTATACCGCCATCTGTTATTTCAATGAAGGAAATATTTCCTTCCACCATGTTCTGAAAAAGCTTGGAATAGAACAATTGGTAATATTGGCAAATTAGGTCAAAATAGATATCTCTTTCACTTATATTTATGATCATTTATATAGCGGCCAATATTTAGGTTAATTACGGATAAAAAGCTCTATGAGGACAATGAATGAATATTAGAAGCGAGCAAAGCAAAAAAGAAAATCAGTAGCAAGAAAACTGGAAGAGGAATACGAAGAGGATGAAGATCAAGAAAAGGCAAGCTACTCAAGAGACCACTACTGATATTTTTAGCTTTGTCCATGATGCTCTAGTTTATTGCGAATATAATTACATATTTACTTTATTCTCTTATTTTTTTATAAGAGCATGCATGCTTTAGGTCTTTATTTTTTAGGTACATCTAATGCTACTTTTTTAGCATATAATAATGAATATGGCAACAAGTACATATTTATTATGTAAATGTAATCGGTGAATAGACCGTCCTTAAACTAATTTTGAAAAAAATTAAATACATTTTATAATAATTCACCGTTAATTCGTCGATTGAAAGCTTCAAACTAACAACTTTTAAAATAAAAAAGTACTTTCAGTTGTTAGAATGACTTGATCTTGCGTCAAAATAACCAGAAAGATTTGTAGTTTTTTTTCTAGGCCGAAAACAAACAAAAAATCGATTTTTTGAAAATGAGGTGCTCCTTAAGATGGAAATCTCATAATAATCCTGAAGATATAGCTAAACTATCGATCTGTAACTACAATATATTATATCTCTATAACAAAATAAGCCTTATTAATTAAATAAAGAATTGATTTTTTGCTAGATGAAAATAAAATAGTCAAAAGTAGTGTGTTTATTTATCGAAAAATAATATATTTATTATATACCTACAAACATTAATAATTTATGTTATCTCATTCCTTTCCTATAATACCGCGTTCGCCCAATAAGATATCCCATTTAACTTCCATATTTGATTTAAATCGTTTCCGTTATTCCAGCACGACAGTTGACAGTTGTTTTTTTTATTCGATCAGTTCGTTTTTAACGTGTTGTGATTTCGGAGAACCGAAATATATTAGTGCGTTGTGTGTGTTTATACAATATAGAAGACGCTTTACGTTTTACGCTTCGTGTTTTCGAATAGTGTGTCCTAAATTAGCGTGGAAAAGGTATTTTATAAATTATCTCGCATGACTGTGATACATAACCTAATTTTTCTATAAACATAAACACGTATTAAGACGATATTTTCAGCGGATTTTCTTGGAAAATCCGGAGCCAATCGCGGCGATAAGTAAATTTTATGAATTTTAGACGGCTAGTTTGCCATTTCTCCTGACGTTAACGTTAGGTGCAGCAACCCTAATATTTCTCGCGGTAATTCTACGTAAGCGTCGTTAAAAAACGTATTAACCTAATATCGGTGTATCGAAAGTTTAAAACTATACGTATAGCGTGTTGTAATGTTACGGCTGCTCTCTGAATGGTGAAAATTAATGAACAGATGAACCAAACATACATATATGGCGATACAAAATGATAATAGAAATCTTAAATTTTCTCACTTTATTTTGTGTTGATGTGTGTTATGGTACGAGTTATGGATACCAGATAATACACCCATATTGCATTATATATTGTCATTAAACAGGTTCTGTTGTCTGACATGTAAAATGTAATAATTAAATACTAATAATACAACTAATTATTTCAATCAAATAAAAAAAAATGCAAAGCATACAAGAAAGATACACGTTAACAAGTAACTTCACAAATATTAGTTCACAACGATGCAAAACTTATAATTAATAAAAGAAGGAAGTTTATTGAAGAAAAAGAAACCCATGTGATAAAAAGAATTTTTACCAAAGAATGGTGTCCGTCTTTGGAAGACTAATATTATTGCAGATACTGGTATTACAAAAATTAATGTCCAACCGATAAATATGACTATTTCTATGTTTATCCACAACGCTCAATGACTCATAGATAATTAAAGAGTCTGAAGTAAGAATTTTAAGATGGCGTCCACTCCGCCGACCACGAAAATTTCTAATAAATTCGTTGTAGAAATCAAACCCCAGGAAGGAAGACAATATCTCATGCGTGGCTCAAAGAGCATACCAAGAAAATGATAAGCTCCTAGACAGTGGCCGGTCCACCCCAAGCCGGCATCCACAACAACTCCCAAAAAATTAACCTCAGAAGAGGGCAAAACAAGACTGTTATTAATAAATACGTTAATGTTAATTTGATGTTTATAAAGTAATAATTTAGTTTTATTAGCGTTAAGGATGATCTTATTCGCGCCAAACCACTCGCAGACTTTAGAAAAGTCCGTATTTACTAATTTTCTAAATCCTCATGATTAGAAGCATACCAAGTAACAGAA
This sequence comes from Protaetia brevitarsis, assembly GCA_004143645.1. Taxonomy (NCBI): domain Eukaryota; kingdom Metazoa; phylum Arthropoda; class Insecta; order Coleoptera; family Scarabaeidae; genus Protaetia; species Protaetia brevitarsis. Next base: position 125,152 of record RXPK01000704.1, read on the forward strand.
GTATTTTCGGTGAAAATAAAACCGTGTGTGATTGGCGGGCAATATGTGCCAGGTCATTAATAAATATTAAAAATAACGTTGGCCCCAGCACCGAGCCCTGCGGCACACCACTACACACGACTCTGCCAACTTTTGAATTGACGAAGTAGTTACCGACTTAGTCGACGACACATATTGACGTATGAGCGAAGCCAATCATTAACTTTACCTCTAACGCCATAACTTTCGAGTTTGCAAAGAAAAATAGAGTGAGAAGCACGTTCAAAAACTGTCAGATAGGTCGCAGAATATAGTGGCAGTTATTTGTTTATTATTAATATTTTCAAATATATGATATAAGAAATCATAAACAGCATCTGCGGTGGACAGTCTAGGCCTAAAACCATATTTAGAACTAGAAAGCAAACTCTCTGCCTCTAAGAACTTCCTAACTCTTGAATTAACAACTTTATTCAATACTTTTGACAATGTTGAGAGCACAGAGATATATCTAATAACGCAAAATTATTACCACCTTTATGTATGGGAGTTGTTCTAGCAAGCTTCAAACAGGAAGGAAAGACATATTTTTTTAATGGAAGGTTAATTAAATCTACTATGTAATTTATGGACGGAGGTAGTAAGATTTGTGGGGAGATATCGTAATGTTTGGAATTCTTATTTTTAATATTACGTATTATAGTAGTGATTAAATGAGTGTCTGTCGGTAAAAAAAAATGACTTATTATCATTATTAAATTCTAAAAAAGACATGGGATCCGTATTTCAAGTAATACAACTAGTTAAATTTATAGTTACGGTTGAAAAATAATTATTTAGGTGAAAAAAAAAAACTCCAAATTGTGGTACTGGTAATGCTGTAAACTGGACATACGGTTCGATAGCAAAGCTATCATCATCAACAGAAACACTGAACACAGTTGAATCAGCTGCGTTCAGTGTTTCTGTTGATGATGATAGCTTTGCTATCGAAACGTACGTCCAGTTTAGTGCAGTTCGTGGCGAGGGGTCTAGGAGAAGTTTGCAGAATTATTTAGATGTTTAACAACAACACTTGGGCATCTAGTATTGTGTTGTTTTCCGAAATATAAATCGGTTCGTACATTTACTGGTTAACATAACCCATGAGTTCACGAACCACTTTCCATGTTTCACTCGATAAATTATTAGATGAATGTAAACGGAGGGTCTAAATATCAGTGCCTCCAAAGTGATTACAATAACATTCATGAGAAGGAGAAACTTAGATGATCTTGCATGCCTAAAACGAAGTAAAGAAATAAAGCTGTTAGGGAAAATGAATGATATCTTGGTGTTATCCTAGATTCCAAGCGTACTTGGAACTCGCAGCCTCAGAGGATTAAAACCAGAGCGGAGACAACACTTGTTGGGCTAGAAGAGCTCATGGTAAACATACATTAGGATGGTCAGATCCATAATCACTTATGCAGGTCTGGTGTACAGAGGTGCAGCGGCAAACTGCAGGAAAGAGATCATCTGCTTCATATGTAGGCCCAGAACCTGTTTTACGAGCATCTAAGAACATAGCACGAGAGCAGGTAAGAAGTTGGGTCAAAGAAAAACACAAATAATACTGAGATAATACAACTAGGCAAATTCATGGTAAGATTTTTATTAAAAGGATCATCCAAAACGAAGGCTGAAGAACTACTGCAGCTCAGTAGGAATCATCTTCGTATCGTCCCCTAACAGGAGAATGTACACTGAAAGAACACCTACAGAAAGTTGGGGTCAACACTGAGGATACCAACTGCAGATTGTGTAATGAGAAGCCATAGAACGCTTACCACAGTCTATGTGAATGCAATACTCTGAACGCAAGAAGACAGGCAATTGAATTTGATTGCGAAATGAACCCAACCCATCCCATTTCGGTGAACCAGCCAGAAACCTGCACAGATTAGTGACTGAAATAATTTAATGGGTAAAAGAAAAGAGGACTCCATATCAGACGGCTCCCACAATAACAAAAAAAAAGTTGACAGGAAAATTTGCAACATTTTCATAGGAATTATTGAAACTCACTGTTTGAACGATCTAGTACAAATCTATCTTGCACTGGCGAAATATATGGCTTAATCTTCATGCAGAAGATGTTCAAAAACCTCTGAAATGATTGTTAAGATTGTCACAGTTGTCTGTAGTTTCTGACATCTGAGCTGTGTTCTTAAAGATAGGACATATTCTTGCAATCTTCCATCATGCAGAGAAAATAGTTGTATTCAAGACTAAGTTGAAAATTTAGGGCTGTACTACATTCCCAGAAGGTATATAAACAATAATAAAACCTCAGCACTACATGCCTTGAAGGCCCTTGGCTTAGGGTGCCGGAACATTCCGACCCATTGAGAAGTGTTGTTCAAATGGTGACCCACCAACAACTGCTAACGCATATTATTGCTTGACTTTCAAGATTAGCGATGATGCACCCTTCCTTCTCAGCCGTACTGCCGGCTAGGTATATAAATAGCGTAGCAAAAAAAAAATTGCAACACCTTGAAAGAGCTGCGTCACAAAGCTGCTGGCAGGTTTTAAGTAGTAAACCATAACAATTGGAAAAAAAAATACGATCAGCAAAAATTGATCAATAAAATATCACATCTCCGCCATTATTTATGCACTGTCTAACGCTACGAGAAATGCTCTGAATGAGATGATCAATGGCGTCTTGTGGAATCTCATTCCAGGCTTGCTGTAGGTGATGACGAAGTTCCTGCAAGGTGTTTGTTGCTTGCGGTAAATGCCTTATGTAGTGACTCATCATATCCCACCCATGCTCGATGGAGTTTAAATCCGTTGGGCGTGCAGACCAGGAGAGTATTTCTACTTCCTCCTCGTGCTCTAGCAGATTATTAGAGATTTTTTACATACAGTCAGCTGTTTTGTTAAGATTTCAACTGTGTGACCTTAGAGGTGTTGCAATTTTTTTGGTGCGGAGTTTATATAGCTGCAAACACGGTTTCAAACGCATTTACAATATCTGGATTAGCAATCTCCATCGACATGAACTTTGTCTGGTATCTTCGGTTGAACGAACAACCAAAAATCTGTTAGATCCAGGCACCGTATACAACTTGAGTTTATAGCGGGGAGGGAGGGGTGCAGGAGAGGAAAGGGGTAGTGGATCAAGTAGGGTATGGAGGTAGTTAAGATACAAATCATCTCCACGATGATTTGTATCTTAACTAAAGAAAAAAGGTGGTGAATAGTGTCATCATGAGAGGGGTAGTTACACAAAAAAAAAGGAAAAAAGAAGGATGTTTAGGGGTAATTACTCCCATCACCTCCTCCCCCCCCTCCTCTCCTGTAGGCGCACCTGCTTAGATCAGTAATGTTTGTTTTTGTTTTCATAGTAGCGGTCACAACTGGGAATGAAGTATAGCTCTTATTTCATAATGTACATAAATATCACAATAAAGAAGTGAAGAGAATTGAAAATTTCCAGAGGAATTACATCCGAAGTGATCAGAAGAGAAAGGCAAATGGGGTGATAGACAACAGAGTAAAGGGTGAGAACAGTGTTAGCAACAGAAATCAGGGCGATAGATCCCCATCAAGTGACAAACCAAGTAATTTAAAGTGTAAGAATTGCCAGAAGAGGAACCAAGAAGGTCAAAAGGCCCTTGTTTTACCTGCGGATCAACCAGCCACCAACAGAGGTCGTGTCCACAGAATTCATCAGCAGATCATCCAAGAGTAAAGCAGGAGTCGGTTCATTCTACCAACTTAGTCGAGCGTTCAACAGAAGTAGTGCTATCATACCGAGTTGACGTGAGTGTAAGGGTAGGTGATAGAGACGTTAAGTTACTCCTATTATCGTTATCCCTCGTACTGTAATTTATTTTTTAAAGGAAACAAAATATTTCTCCAAAATTTTATATTCCCCAACCTCACCACGCCTACGCCACTGTACGATAAAAATAACCACAAACTCCGTTCTCTCCGAATTATAACAGCATATTATGTTGACAGAAAACATCGGCATAAAAATTAACAATTAATAAATTCGTGAAAAGACCCGAGAAGAGAGACACCTTCGCTGGCTGCAATAAATAAAACGGAAGCTGGAAGGAGTACATAAAAGCCCGATGCGACGTGTGTTACTGCTCGCACACCGCGCATATTATCCGAATAAAACCCAGAGCCCCAGAGATTAACATATTAAAGGCATAAATACGCCCACGCCAGTCTCGAAGGTGTACCGTATAGCTGGCCTTTGAGAACAGTGACAAATTAAACGATTTATACGTTATTTATTTTATCTGGTTTTCATTAAGGTTCGGACGCGGGCAACCAGCGGTCGTTTCGCGTGCTGCCTGCATTCCACTGCACACTACGATTAATAAAAAGATAATTGATTCGCTTGTTTGTTTGTCTATGCGCTCGTGAAACGCACAAATATGTGCATACGTATTTCAGGCTTGTATATTGCATTTTATAACCCAGCTGCGGCGGATATTTATGATCGAACGTTATTATGACAGTTCCGTAGAAGTATCTAGCGCTCTACAGTATCTACATACAAGTTTTATACTACGACACAAAATTTATCAACGCTTTTAAACTGAAAAAAAAATTATCGAGAATATCACCTTTAGAAATGTTAAATCTCAATTTAAAGCAGTCGGACATACTATTATTATTGTATTAGTTATATTCTATAATTATATTCTTGCACCGTATAAAATTTGGGTTTGAGAACATGAGCCGTGATCCGAAGATGCCTTTAAAATAAAGTAAACTATAATAAAACAGTTGGACACAAGAGCAGCCTCTTAAAACAACAGCTAATCAAAGTCTTGGCCTAGTGACTTGACTCAGTAACTCAGCCCAACGCTTGACCTCTTTTAATTTGTCACTTTTCTGTATCACATTTAGTTTACTTTTAGCAACATGATAAGTGTGAAGCAATTGCATCTGCTGCAACACATATTTAGGAAGAATTTATGATGTGTTACTAAATTGCAAGGAAAGGCTATGACTGCGTGATTGGATGAAGAGTAGAAGCATTCATCGGACCTTTTCCTGAAAAAATCGAAGATGGAAACGGTTACACAACATCTTTACAAATGGCACCAGCAAAGTTTGCTGTTTTGCACCTTCACAACATGATCCATGATCTGAAACCATTCCAAATTTAGAGTTCTGCTTTCTTTTTTTGTACCTCTTGATAGTAATTGGATTCCATATTTTTAATTTTTTGTTTAGTTTCAGCGGCTTCTAATCCCTCTCTCTTCCCACTGCCTCGATTATATTATTTATGGTTTTCCAACGCATACTGCTATTCCCGTATTGTATTATATCGCAACAAACCAAGCCGTTGAGGTTTCTAGTGACCGCAAACGACATAATCAATTGTGAAAACCCTGGCAAAGTTTACCATTCAACCCCAGTTTTTAACGCAAACTTAAAGGTTCTCTTTGGAGCTGCCATCTTCATCATTTCGGGAGTTAAGTGACACACTACTTGACCGTAGTGTGCCAGTCAATACAGTGCCAGACTTTTGTAGTAGTATATGTTCCACAGCTTCGTTTTTGCGTTCGCAAAACCGACATTTCAGCCTTGACTTTGACCATTTCCTCTAAATGATATATCACACCAAAATAACTGATAGGATTGCCCATAAGTAGTCTTAATTCCGACTTCTGAGTACCAGCCTTTTTGCTGCAAGTTGTCCCAAAGTTTCTTTCTAGATTGGTGGCGTTTTTATATTCCCATTGTTGGAGTTTTTCTTGACTTAAGTTTTAAAAACGTCCTAAGTGGGTTCTGACTCACAGAGTTCAGTCATCTCGTTACCTTTAAAGTGAACATTCTCCAGTATCCAAACCAAAGTATCCCTGTTTATCATAGACAAGCTCTTACATTAGTCAGGCACTCTCATACCAGCTTGGATCTGAAACTATTTGCTTTGAGAGAATTTAACGTGCTCTAATTACCAATGCATTTATACAGATATTAGCACCCTTCATGCCTGTCTTAAGATTTTCCTAGCTATAGATACCTATGGGAATTATTTGCACCTTAAAGATGGTTGAAGTTTGCATCAACGCTATTGAGAGTCCACAGTTCGAACCAATGATCGCGGTCTCCAACCCTTATTCCATCTTGGATCCATCAGTATACCGTACTGGAAATTTACTTTCAAATTTTGGCCCCCTAACAGCCATTCTTCCTGACTAGGGATCAGCATTCTGAATGAGTGTTTAAATTGTAGTGTTACGAACACGACATTCGTTGGCATCTCTGATGATCTCACCACTATTTTCAAGTGATTTAAGATCGCTAGATGTCTTGCTAAGAAGAAGAAGAAAATTGCTCAAGAACCCCAATCTATACGCATTGAGAGCAGCAGTTCTCTCTAGGTACTTGCAGATGAAGGGAAGTAATATCTAATATTACTTCGGGTAAGTGACGTTATTCAATCTTGTAATAGAGTACCTGACAAAGAACCTAAACAAAGGAAATATAAGAAACCGAGGAGCACAAATAATAGGATACGCGGACGACTTAGTTATAGTAGCAAAGCAAAAGAAGATACTGGCCAAGATATATGAAACAGTGGAAGCCAATGGAGAATGTCTGGGGATGGAAATAAACAAAAACAAAACTAAACATATGAAAATAGGAGGAAATGAAGGGAAAAGGTCAATTGAAATTGGAGTAAATTTAAATACCTGGGAATAGCTGTATCCAGGACAAAGGAAATAAAGCAAAAGATACAACAAGTGAACGCAGCGTTTTACGCAAACAAAAAGACATTCATGAATAGGCAGATTTCAAAAAGAACTAAACTAAAAATATATCTAGCTTTGTTGAGACCTATACTAACGTATGCTGAAACCATGACAATGACGAAAGAAGGAGAAAAAAATGTTGTTAATTCAGGAGCAGAAAATGATAAGAAGAATGTTGGGGGGAGTATTGCTGGAAAGTGGAGTGTATAGAAGACAAACTAATAATAGAATAATGAAAGAACTGTGTGGTAGAAATGTATTAGGATATATAAAAATGGTTGGGACATATGTACAGGGAAAAACCAGAGGAAAATGTGAGGGCACTGACCGAGTGGAATACGGACGGGAGAAGGGCGAGAGGCAGACCGAGAATGAGATGGATGGACGAGGTGGAAGAGGATTTGAAGGAAATGGGAGTTAAATCTAGAGAGATCGCCTAGATGTTTTAAGGTCAAGGATCTGATTCGGCCAATAAGAATCTGGAAAGCTCTAACAAGCAACGAAGCTCCATATGGGGAGTGGAGCTATATGTATATAATATAAGTGGACACTTTTTTTGTAATTTTCTGCTGTTTAGCTTGTGCCGTCTTCTCTATAAGTTTAGGCTAACACACTATAAATGCATAGGTTTTATGACAGCTATCACTTTTATCTGCAATTCTCAAGTTTTCCAAAAAAAAAAACTTTGACATGACCAATATGCAACTGTTTCTTTATGAATAATTCTATTTGCTTGTTTCAGTTGAATAGCTGGCTAGGCGAGGTTCATCAAGGTCATTCGTTGGAGCTGGCCCTTCTTTTGGCACTACCAAATCGCAAATTAAAAAATCCATCAATGAATGGGTACATAATCAATCCAGAGAGTAAATCACCAAGGCAGAAAGGCAAAAGAGTCCTAAAGGAACAAAGGCCTGTTATTTACTAGGATCTACTGAATAAGAGACTGCCAAGGATGGTGTAGGTCTGCTGACTGGTCCACTGTAGACTACATAGGCATATGATACAACATAAGGCCTGGCAATGGACGCAACACTGCAGATTCTACCAAGAGGAGGAAGAAACACCAGTTCATGTGCTGTGCCAATGTGAAGGCCTGGCGAGGAAAACATTTCTAGTAATGGGCATGGAGAACCTAACAGCTAGACAAGGAAGTTGCTCTCAAAGATGATAACCCTAATTAAGAGGGCAAAATTAGAAAGTGCCTTCTAGGAAAAAGGATATCACAATAGATCTGAAAAGGTCGCGGTGAAACTGGTCCATAGGTCACCCCAATCCTATCTGATCTAATCCAGTTGAGTAACTGATCAAGCCTCTTCCTTCCCTCTCTTCATACTTAACCTCATCTTTTCTTGTTACTTGCTGTCATTGTATTCCACAAACAATCATGATCACGATACAGTAGTACATAAATTTTAAAGTATCATCCTACTATCATTTCACATCAATAGTACTGTTATGTTATTATTACCGTCAAAATATAATTACCAAAAATCTAAACTGTTTAAAAGTGAAGTTAAGAAATAATGGTGAATGCGTGTGTTGCCACAGGAACAAGAGCAATTACATTTATCCAAAGTGGCTAGGAAGACAAAAAGTGGACGAGTAGCTATGCTTTACCACTTTACTGATTCCATTACTTACCTGTTTGCTCAACTATTCTCCCAACCAACTGTTTATACCAGTCGAGTAGCCATGCTTTTCGGTTTCCTATACACTATCATTTACTATACCAATCAAAACTAGACTTTACAGTGACAGTGTGAGTTACAAGACCTTAATATTAATATCTTAACACCACCAAACATATTTTTCATTGTAGATAAAACATGAGAACTCACAGATCTCTTGCAGCTAATCTTATTAGTTTTGTCACCCGATCGTAACCAACTAATGCTATCTGGTCGTAATTTGTTATAGTTTTATGATATGATCATTTTCAACATCTGTGATTATTTTTAGTAAAAGCGGATGATTTTCACGTATCCGTACGTATTCCTAGAAGCATTTTGACAGTCGACAGTTTTCTTGTAACGACTCAATTTGCAGATGTTACTCGCCTTTTGCTAGTGCAATATAATGACAATAAAAACTTAAACGAGAAATCGCCACTGCTAAAAATATACATTTAGTTTTATTGCCCTCGACATCTGCAAGTTAAACGCGTAGTATTCTCATTTATATTTAAAGGACAATAATAATATTTCTGTTATTATTGGATAACCTGAAAACATCTTTAAACAATATTGACATAATTTACGTATCGATATGCGTCTAGGAACTTGCGTGAGAAAGCTAACATTCAGTATTGTTCGTCGTTTTAACATTAACCTCCAAAACAATTCTTTCATCTTTCGAAATAACTTTGTAAATTCGTGCATCGTTCTGACCAATTATAATTTTAAGAACCGACACAGTATATTTACGCAAAATATATAGCTATACGCCTCGAATAGTAAGCAGTGAAATAATTAATAATTTAAATCTCGAAAAAATAAAACTCGCTTTTGATACACATTCGTCATACTTAAGGGTGTTATTACGGCCGTTTGTATGCGCTGTATTGTATTGTCCTGTGAACTTTTTCTTTTTAAGAAAAATGCATAACAGGGCGGTAATTCGTTTTCGGATTTCGTTATTGCTGTAAGTAACGCAAGTTGAGTTATTTCATTTAAATCATACTGCTTTGATTTGATATTTTGAAGGGATTTTTTGATTATTGAGCTGAAAAATGTTTTAAACTAAGTGGTGGATTACAAATTATTTAATTTAATTTGTTATTTAACTATCGGCATTATTGAATAACTTCTCCAAAATCTTGGTAATTTACATTTCCTGGCATATACAATCGCCTATGCATCTACCGCAACGTTTCACGTTCAATTGTTTAATTTACCAATCACTTTTAGAATCATAATTGAGAATTTAAACATTATAATTCACCGTGCATGAAAAGTTTTACATACGAGTTGCATCTGATTTATGGATGAAATCCCAACATGTATGTAAATGTAACAAATAAATTAGTTTCTTAAATTGCTGAATCTAATCCATCATCGCCTCAGCCTCAAATTCTTTCTGCTACGCTAATATTAAGTCTGCTTCCACAAATCAATTTATTTTGAAAAATATTACGCAAAATATTCGCAATGCACCAGTTTTTAATTTCAATAATTGTGCCCAAATATAAATATTAATACAATGTAACGTCTCAATAAATAATTTGTTTTGTTCAGATTTAATCTAATTGTTTTTAATTCTGTAGTATCTGGTCTTGTAAAAAATATGATTTCTAACTCGGTTAGAATAAAAATTCGAAAGGATTTTTTTCATTCTAACGCTGTTACAGAATATACTTATCTTGTAGTATAATTTAAAGTCACATAAACATTTCAATTCAAAGTATCTAGTTGTTTCATGATTGTTAATACAAAAGATCAATATCAAGGAAAACAGATGATAAATAACTTACATTTCAGAAAAATCATGTTTTAAAAAAGAATAAATATTATCAAGCATATATATAAATTACATCTAATTTATAGAAACAAGTATTTTAATATAAAATATATTTATTTAATTCAGATATCATCAAAATTTTGATTTAAATAAAAAAAAAATAATTTAATAAAAATTATATCTGTCAAACTATCGAAATCTATCGGCAAAAATAGAAAATTTTAGCTTTTCAAAAGAGATCTGTAATCGTAAAATCCATAACTTGACTCTGTGTGAGTCATTTTATATTCTGAGTGCGAAGTGGCAATAATAATTTTAAAATGTTGTTTGTTTAAATTAAGTGTTTTATAGTCTATTTAATGTACGTCCATTACATATTACTACTTATTAAGTCTTACTATTTACATTGCACTTTCTAATTTTACTTTGTTTTTAAACTTGGGCTATTTTTTAAACTGATTTTAAATTCTGACCTGAGGATGCTCGGCTGGAGCGAAATCGTGCGATACATTAAAGAATTTTGTGAGGATCAAGATCTTGTTTTCTTCTTTTTTCCTTCAAATCTGTAATCAGCTGTCAAATAAGATTCACAGAATTTTTAATTGATTTCAATACAAATTACATACAAAATGAGATTTGGGGAAAAGGAGAATTATCCTCCTTGGTTACATTATTTAAACGAATATTACGGCATATATTGAGACATCCAATATAATGCCGTAATACTCGTGTAATACGAAGATTTTGGAAAAGGCCATGATCTGAAAAAAGAGTTTGTTTTAGAAAAAAAATTAAAGGAGAGAAACGTGGGTAAGAGAGGACAAAAAGGCGTATGTTGGAAATTAGTCGCAGAAGAAAATTAAATTTGCACGCGAAATAAAAAGATTTTACACAAAAAAAGTGACCAGAAATTAAAAAAAAAGGAGAAAGTATTCCAACATTAGCACTATTATAACAATTTTATTAACGTGAACATTTAAAATACAAGAATAACTTACCGGGAGTGTTGAGGCGAAAATCTACTGTATTTTTCGGACTATAAAACGTGCTTTTTTTAAATAGAAAAATGGACTCAAATTTTGAGTGCGTCTTATGGTCCGAAAGCACAACATTAATATATTTTTTTCAATAAATCGTCTCTAAATTTGAGGTGCATCTTATCGCCCGGTGCGTCTTATAGTCTAAAAAATACTGTAAGTTCTAATCATTTTGGAAGAAAGAAAATCATCCAGCGAGACATTTTCAAGCCCAGGAAAGCGTAGAGAGAAGCTAGAAGGCATCGCATCATTTCAAAAGTACCGGACGACAGGATATTCTGAAGATCCCACTTCAAGAAGGAATTCTCGGAAATAAAAAGGCCTGTATTCTTCATTTTATAACGCATGTGCGTTTAAGAGCTCAGAAATAATATCTTGGAACGATATAAAACAGTTAAAGAATAATCTAATAATTAGAATCATTTTATTTTACTAAAAAAAAATATCAAATTGATCTATATTACTTAGTTTATATATCCGTTAATGCATTTAGAAATTCATTTTCTTTCAATCTTTTTTTAACCCTTTAAAAAAATATTGAATTGCGTAGAACATTTTGCCAGCTCTTTAGAGGCCTAAATTAACGTTTTTTTTTTCTGTGTCAGGTGACTATACATCTGACGCTATCCAGATTCCGGATCGAAATAATAAAACACGGACGGCGATATTTCTTTGTCACACCGATATATAGATAGCGGAGGTCTCCCGGTAGTGAAATATCACCGGTGGGAAAGATTACAATCCGCTTAGCCGGGCGTTTGTTACTGCGGAATTTATTAGGGAGCCCGCTAACGCGGACGGCGTTTAAACCTGGGGCCGGGGCCCGGGGTTTCCGCTCTTGACAGATGGGGTCGCCGTCGCCGAGGCCTTCTCATTAGCACGTCTGCTGAACAACCCTTGCCTCCGACGGCCGACAGCCGTTCCATCATTGCCAACTCCTGGCGCGTTACCGGCTGCCTCCTTCTCCAGCTCCGGGGATGGGAGATCCGGAACGACGGTGTCCTGCTGGCATGACGGCCGACAGCGCCATCTAGTGGTGGAATCAGATTTCTTTTCAAAAAATCGGGTTACAACAACAATGCAGCAACGAAGAAATATTTCTCTTATTTTACAAATAATTTACACACGTTGTACCGAAATACTTTCAAATTATAACTTGAAAAATAAATTGGACGTAATGACATGATTTGATTTTCGACTTACAAGCAGGAATGTCAGTTAGGGGACAAAAAAGTGATTTTCATGCACCCGAAGGATGTGTTAAGCGTGCGTAGTTTTACCGGAGATACCATGTCGAGCCACAGTGACTCCATTGTGGAAGCGAGCTTGAGTGAAGATTCTTCGAAGGGAGAAGTCTTAATGCTGAAACTTAGAGCTGTTTGTGGACAAGGTCAAGGAATATTGGTTTCCCAACAGGGAAAAGGTTACCCGTTCGACTAATGAATATCAACAATTATCTAGTAAAGTTGAAAAAGGTACATTTTTAAGAAATAACTTGCCGACAAACTAAATAATAACTTCGTTGACACATCTGGTAAGGATTTATCAACCCAGTACCAAAATCTCTTCTAAAGAGAATAGCAGAGTACTAAGAGCAGAACTAATGTGGTTTAATAAACAAATTCGAATAGACACTGAAAATACTAAACCATTCGCCAAGCCCCTCCATTGGCGAAACGAGCTAAAACAGAGCAGTTATCTTGGAAAAATTCTCAAATAATCACTTAAAGAATTTGGAGTAAGTTTTCCAACGATTGCAAAATAAACCAGAAAAAATCGAATCTATTTCGGAAGCAGAAATATTATCTCCGCCACGTAAAATCAGAATGTGGTGTATCGATTGATCTGGAGAAAATAGAGGCTATTATACACCTAAATCCCTAAGTGCACTATACCTGTCTAGAATAATGTTATTGATTTTATAATTATGTTTAATGTTAGAGATTTTTTTGCTATAAGTAATCAAGTAAATCCAAGCTATTTCGTTCACACCATGCCGACAGACTAATAATATCTTGTTGTAAGATCAAGTAATCATTGACATCACTAATTATATAAAAAATCTTAAGATCATCGGCATACAACAGGCAAGGAGAAGCAGAAAGGGAGTTGGACTAGGAAATTTATCACTAACATTACATGTTTTAGGGAAATAAGAGTTCATTTTTGTCGTACCAGCTGGTAGAATTAATAACAGATCACGGTAATTTTAAACCATATTTATGTAGAATTGGGTAGGGTTAATGATTCGCATTATGAATGTGGTGGGGTAGATACAGCGGGCCATATTTTATTTGAATGTCCGCCTCGTTAACGGCAATTTAAAAAATAGCAAAGCGTTTTGAAAAATAATTATATAATTTTCAAAAAAAATTAGTATTGCAACTACTTAACTCAATTTCTTTAAAAAATTTAGTATTTTACGTGAGCATTTATAGTAATGTTGGTAAATTGGTTGCAAAATTCCGATATATAAAGAATTGCATGAATGGCAGAGGTTATGAATTTTTATATAAGATGATAATATGTACAAACACCACTTCTTCTTACAGTGTGGCATTACTCACAGCATTGTTGGTAGTCCTTATAAAGGCTGTTTTTTATAGAGGTATAAAACTTTAAGTTAGCAACAGTTTTTTAACTGGCGGCAATTTTGTCAGCTGTCAAGTGTTTATGTTTAGTTTGGTTTGGCATCTCAACGTGAATAGACTGTCGCCTGAACAACGCTTCCAAATTGTACAAATTTATTTTGAAAATCATGGTTCTGTTCGAAATACGTATCGCGCACTATGTCCATTTTACGGTCAACATAATCGTCCATCAGAGCAATTAATTCGATTAACTATGGAACGTTTTCGCACCACGTTTACTCTAAATGATAATACGCATCCACAGAGACGTCGTACAGTGCGTACAGAAGAAGTCATTGCTGCTGTAGAGCGTAGCGTAGAGGACGATCCGAATCAGTCTATCCGCCGTCGTGCACAGGAATTGAATACGTGTCCATCCACTTTATGGAAGATTTTGCGGAAAGATCTTGCTTTGCGTGCTTACAAAATCCAACTCGTGCAAGAATTGAAGCCACACGATCACCTAGCAAGGTGAATGGGCCCAAAACAAAATTGCCGTTGATCCCGATTTTCATAAGCGAATTTTGTTTAGCGATGAAGCTCACTTTTGTTTGAATGGATACGTCAATAAACAAAACTGCCGTATTTGGAGTGATGGTAATCCCAAGTGTATGTTGAGACACCGTTACATCCAGAAAAATTGACTGTTTGGTGTGCTTTATGGGCTGGTGGAATCATTGGTCCGTACTTCTTTAAAAACGATGCTGGCCAGAACGTTACAGTCAATGGTGACCGCTATAGAGCCATGATTACTGACTTTTTTCGTTCATCAATTGAACAACCATGAATGTGCAGGAGCTGGTGGTTTCAACAAGACGGCGCCAACATGTCACACAGCTCGTGCCACAATTGATTTATTGAAGGAAACGTTTGGTAACCGCATAGTTTCACGTTTCGGACCCGTGAATTAGCCTCCAAGATCGGGCGATTTAACGCCGCTAGACTATTTTCTGTGGGGATATGTGAAGTCGCTAGTCTACGCCGATAAGCCGAAACGATTGACACCTGGAGGACAACAATTCCCGCGTTATTGCCGATATACGGCCACAAATGTTGGAAAAAGTATCGAAAATTGACCTCAGATTAGACTACGTCCGAGCAACCGTGGCGGTCATATGCCAGAAGTCATATTTAAATTATAATTGCCAGAAGATTATCTTTCGAATAAAAGAATATCATGTGAATTTAAAAAAAAATGTTTTATTCCATTTCAAAGTTCTATACCTTTATAAAAAAAAACACTCTTTATTAATAGAAAAAATTAAATATACTTATAACGTTGCACGTCAACCATAAATCTCGATTTGAAGAATTCGTGCGAGAGCCATTTGTCCGTTACCATTTAGGGTTTAATCTACGGAGATGACACTTGCAAATACATCCGTCACCGGTGTGGCGACACTCTGACTTATTGCACGTAGGAAGGGCGAGCGTCAAATTAGGGTCCCGACGAGCAATTCTCCCCCGAATTCCACGCCTTTCCTACGGTCTAGAGTCGTTCAAAGCGCGCAGAGTACAACCGTGCATCCATAATATACTTGTACATTTTGAATAACAGATTATATTATTACAATATGTAAACCCGGGAGACCGCGACGAACCGGGTCCCATTTGAATTGCATTATATACGATGCGAGCAACCAACCTCCTTTCCATACAGGCGTACCACATATATACGCGACGCCACGGATGCAAATGGAACAGTGTGAGGTCCGGCGGCTCCTAGCGCCATGTTGCCTACGCCAGATATGGTAGCGTGAAAATTATCATGTATTACACACCTATACAAGAACACAGAGAACGAGATGGGAATATCCGAGTGCATAGACACGAACAGAAACAGCCGACGTGGTGTCGTATAGTCGAGATGCTTGCGCACAAAGGAGTCAGAACGTCAAATACATAAATTCAGGGGCGTATATTTACGCCCGCCACAAAAAGAAAAAAGTTTATGATCTTACATTCCACATCTCACTTCAGCGAGCTCGCCTATTATCGGATAAATGTGTGCATTCTCGTGCGCTTGTATTGTATTGTGCAGAGTGAGCCATCGGGAACAGGTCATCAGACGGTAAAAATATGGATATTTTCAGGAAATTTCATGTCAACTGTACATATTTCAAAATAAGATTTATAACTACCTAATTGTAATATACCGATCGTTTTCGAAATCGCTGTATACAGGCCGTGCTCAGTCAGAATTTTTTTACACTATTGAACACTAGAAATACACTAGCATTTATACCGGGAGGTACATTCTAAATAGTGTTAAAAAATGCACCCGAACCTAGTGTAAACAGTAGTGTAAAAAGTACACACAGTTCACAAATGGTAAAGTCTATACACTTTCAGTGTATCATTATTAATTTTGTGTAGCTTTTCCTACACTGAGAAAAATATTTGTTTGTCGTTAATAAATATGCATTAATCTTAAATTATTCTTTTAAATAGTAATAAAGAAATATTTGTTAGGTTCTAAGAGAAAAATTAATTAAGTTTAGTAAGAAATTTCTTCCTTGATGATCGTGAAACGTGATTGATATCAATTGCACATTGCTCCAGTCGATTCGTAAAAAATCAAGGGCGCGTGTGTAATGGGAAACTATTTTTGAAAAATATTTATCTGGCAATTAATAAATATTTGATTATTATATCTGCCATCATGTAGAAAACTTATATCGAGTATGGAAAGTTAGTGTAAGTTAGTGAAATAGGAGAAGCGCCATCTTCACAGCAATTTCTGTACTCATAGAATATGTTTAACGTATTTGCCACTACAGGACAGAAAATTAATCATCATCACTTTAAGTGTAGGGTTGCCATACGTCCGTATTTTCTACGAACAGTCCGTATTTTGTAAGGTTTGTCCGTAGATTATAAACCGTCCGTAGTTTGTACGTATTTCTGCAAGGCGTCCGTATTTTTTTTTCTAGTTTCCAATTTGTCGTATCAAGTCTTTATGTTTTTGTCATTTATAGTTATTTTAGCATTCAAACTTTCGTATGATGTGCGAAGTTACATTATGCATTATCCAGTGCATCACTCTGAAGAGATATACAGTGACGGGCATTAATATTGCAAATATGGGACCATTTTTTTATCTATTAACATATTCAACAATTTTTCTTGGGGGATAGGTTGTGCATGTCTAGGAATCCCAAAATTTATTTTGACATACGTCACGTGATCACTAGTATGGCGGTAAATTTAAAAAATATGCCATGAATTTCCAAAAAGTGAGGTTAGATGACAAGATATCCAAAAGAGTTATTTGAAAAAGTTGCTTAGAATTCAATTCTGAGGCTATGTGCAAATTTTTGTAAAGATATTTAAAAAAAATGAAAATCACAATTTTTCCAAATATTGTTTCATTGAATTACATATTTCCATTTTTTACGCTTTTAGCAGATCAACGACAGTAATATTTCTAAATTTGGCTGATACTCAAACAATTTTGTCAATGTTTGCATAATTAACACAGTGAAAACTAAAAAGTACGTTTTCGGTATGACAGTTGTTGTTGCAAGGGACTGTATATAGTACTACTAATAAATGATAGTTCACAAACATTTTCATTCTAAACCACTCAGCAAGCATTATCTTTATTGAAAATTATAATACTTTTTTTGTTTTTTGCATTAAAATGAAAAGCGTTAGTCCAAAACTGGTAACACTACATGCGCCCACTGAAGATATTAAAGTAGATTTTGAAATTAGAGAACAACGAATAATAAACAGTAGGTAAAATAAAAATAGTAGTAATTACTCATTACTCACCAGAAAATTAAAATAGTTTCCTACATTATTTTGTTGTTTTAATTTCAAAGCCTACCTTACTTATAAGAAACAGAACGATATATGAGTCTAACAAGTTGTTCATTAGTATTAGTTATTATTTAAATGTTTTTGCTTAATAAGAATTCACGTCATTAGCTAAAAGTACTTTATTATTAATCATGTACTTCTATTGACTTTGATAGACATTAAACTATTTTTATTTTACCTACTATTTATTATTCCTTGTTCCCTAATTTCAAAACCTACTTTGACACCTTCGGTGCGCGCATGTACTCTTATGAGTTATTAGTTTTAGACTAACGTTTTCCACTAAAAAAGTGTTATAATTTTCAATAAAAGTAATGTTTATTAAGTGGTTTAAAATAAAAATGTTTGTAAAATTTTATTTATTACTTCTAGATACAGTCCCTTGCAACAACAACTGTCATTACGAAAATGTACTTTTCAGTTTTCACTGTGTTAATTATGCAAACATTGACAAAATTTTTTGAATATCAACCAGATTTAGAAATATGACTGTAGGTGAGCGCTAAAAACGAAAAAAATGGAAATATGTAATTCAATTAAACAATATTTGGAAAAATTGTGATTTTTTAATTTTTTAAAGTCTCTTTACAAAAATGTGCACACTGCCTCAGAATTGAATTCTAAACACTTTTTTTCAAATAACTTTTTTGGATATCACAACATCTAACCTCACTTTTTGGAGATTAACATCATATTTTTTAAATATACCGCCATACTAGTGGTCACGTGACGTGTTTCAAAATAGATTTTGGGGTTCCCAGACATGCACAACCTATCCCCAAAAAAAGTTTTAGTATATTTTAATAATAAAAAAATGTCCCTTATGTTGCAATATTTATGCCGGTCACTGTATATCTATATTTTTATATAATAATATTAATAATTAAACAATATGTCTCAAGTGAATATTGAAGAACATCACGGAAATGTTAATTGATATGGTGCACTGTCCGTATTTTTGCTTTTGAAAATATGGCAACCCTATTTAAGTGTAACAGAACATTGATAATGTAATTTTTAGCTTATTGCTTTTTTGTCCTTACCATTCCAAACTTCCCTCCCCTCAATCCCGCTAGGAGATTGAAAAAGACAGTAAATGTTGAAGCGTCGTTGAATTAATTTTTTTGTTTTTCGATGAAATAATCCCTTGAATTTTGGGATATATAATCAGATTTATAATTGGTTAAATAATAAACTCTCTAACAAGCAGTTATGGATTTTCTTCTGATCACTACAAGTATGTTCTTACTTCAACCGACAAGAAAATATTTCAAATGAAAAGGAAACTTCTTTTCTCAATGAAAAATTAAACCTATAATTACAGAATTATTTCGTTTTTTTTTTTCTTGTTTTAATTGAAACATTAATTTAAGAACAATAAACAAACTTTATTTAAAAAATTACGAATTATGAAGAAAAGGAAAACAATAATTGGAAACCGTGTAAATAATGTTTGCTTTAGTACAAAGAAATATGCTTAAAAATCATTCTATGAGATAATTTATACTTCAATAATTTTCAATATTGTATATTTTTTTGTAAATTGTTTTTTATACAAAATATCTTGCAATATTAATAGATTTTGTTTTGCAAAGAAACACCATCCATAACCAACATCCTGAAATTTATCAATTATCACCTGTTAGTTTACTATATCCTCTATATCTGTTCGGTTAGCTTTCCGTTTGAAGATTTATTGATCCTACATCGACCATAAAGATTCCGAGAAGAGGTGCAGATTTACGTACCAAAGTTGACGCAATAAAGCACGCAGTATATTTTTAAAAATCGGATTAAACTTCCTTTAAAACAAGTTCTTACATGATTTATAGCCAGCTTAAAGTATCCCCAGAACGGGAGAGTATTTAATGTGCAATCGATATCAAACAAACGGCTTCTTTACGAGAGCTTTATCATGAACTGTTGAAACATGATATACATGATTTTTCTTTACGTATATACAGTCAAAGAGAAGTGCTGTGGACAGTTCTCTAACACGTAAGCCAATCTAAGGGTAATATCACCGTTCTCAACACAATCGCATAAAAGGCAAATTTATTTTTATGAAATTCAAAAATGGCACGTCAAAGGGTTTTTGTTTTATCATTTTTTTTGTCAAACCAGGTTGACGTCTTATCACAATGTCAAAAAACAAGGTAATAAAAATAAGTAAAAAGTGAAGCTAGCATTCGACTCGTATTGAGCGAGGACACATTAGTTTGTCATTTCCTGAGAAACACCGTTTATTGAAAAATCGACCATAATGCTGTATTTAACTGAAACCCACAAAATTGAAATTTTAATGATGATTGGCTACGGAGATAGGACAAGAACACAAAATGAAGTTACTCATTTATTCAGAGAGGAGTATCCTGATTTCCCACCCATATCTGTATCATATGAAAAACAGTTTCGGGAAAACGGGCATTTAAGGAAAACAAATAATCATCGTCAGAGTGCGCTCAATGAAGAAGTAAAACTTAATGTAGTTCTTTTTGTTCAAGAAAATCTTATATTCTCAGTAGGCTGATAGGGAGGGAACTCGAAATTAGCCAGTCTTCGGTGGCAAGAACTCATAAGCGCACAAATTTTATTCCTATAAATTGACAATCCTCCAGGTACTCACCGAAGATGATCCGGATCGAAGACTTCAGTTTTGTGAACAAATGATGGATTACTAGACAGAAATGTTGTAAACATAGAAAACGTTCTATTTTCTGACGAATCAACGTTTATGTTAAACGGTGAGGTAAATCATCAAAACTGTCGTTATTGGGCAGACAACAACTCACGATGGATGAGGGAAGGCCACACTCAACTTCCAGAAAAAGTCAATGTTTGGGCAGGCATTGTTGGTGATCGAGTAATAGGACCGATTTTCTTCCAAGAAAATCTCAATGGAGCTCAAATAGATACTCTATTCCCTGATCCGCTTGAAGCTGATGCCCAGAATAGAAACATCTGGTTCCAACAAGACGGCGCGCCTCCTCATTTTGCAAGACCTGTCCGTGAGTATCTAGATGATGTGTTTCCAGGCAGATGGATTGGTAGAAGAGGACCTGTTGAATGGCCACCCAGGTCTTCGGATTTAACACCAATGGACTATTTCTTATGGGGATACTTGAAAGGCAAGTTTTTAAAACCAAACCGGAAATATTGAGGTGTTGAAAGAACGAATAAGACAGGAGTGTAGGCTAATTTCCGCTGAAGTAATTAGAAATGTTCAAAATGAGTTTCGGTTCCGTTTAGGGTATTATCAGGAAGTACATGGACAACATTTTGTACATTTATTGTAGAAGAGATATGATTGAGGTGAATCCGATTTCTTATTCGTTATTGTTAAATATCTTTTTAATGACAAGGAATAAAAACTTGAAATTTGGTACGCATGTGTAATTTGATATTCCCTTTAAGAATAGTTATAAAAAAATTAGGGCTACCATTTAAAAAAAATTTCGATGACAATTGTCATGTCACAAATTTGGGACACGCTGTATAAAATTTTCTCAGATGAAAAAGTGGCCAATTTAAAATACTAATCGACGTGTCTGAGCATATTTCCGGAACAAAATACTGTCTTCGCTTTACTGAATTTATTGCAGATTACAGACTCACACTGTATATGCTGTCAGGGAGTTCGGTACTGCATAAAAACTAGATGTTTCTTGCAGAATTATTACAATTAAAGTTTAAAGGCCGATTCGCACTATCGGTTAAGTCACGCTCAGATCAAATATTGTTACATGCATTTTGTATTGTTTGACTGTGGCTTGATCGTGCGCCATAATGTAAATTTAACAATACAAAGTGAATGTTGCAATATTTGATCTGACCGTGACTTGACCGTGACCTGACCGATAGTGTGAATTGGCCTTAAGGCACAATACAGTCAAAAACAATATACAGGCGTCACCACGAATCTAAAGTTATATAGAATTTTTCTATTGAGTTCTACACCCTAAAAAAAAAGTGGTAAAATTACCCCAAAAATAGATGGCAACTGGGCTACCGCCTATTTTTGGGGTAAATTTACACCTATAGGGGATTTTTCACATGCTTGTGGAATATTCCTTGAAAGTGGTAATTTTCCCTGGTAAATTTACACCTCTAAAGTAATATTCCCTAATGGAATGGAATAATTTCAGATTTACCACACCTTCAAGCAATATTCCACCAGTATGTGAAAAATCCCTATAGGTGTACATTTACCTCAAAAATAGGCGGTAGCCCAGTTGCCATCTATTTTTGGAGTAATTTTACCACATTTTTTTTTTTAATGTATAGATTAGAGTAACAACAAAGAAATTAGAAATAATTGATTATTAGGTTGTTTTATCATCCAGAAATATTAAGTTTCAGTTATCTAATAACATGTTTATGTCATTTAGAACTTAATGCAGATTCTCCACTTAAATATTCAAAATATACCATTTATAATATTAGATTTAATTTTAATAATTTCTGAAAGATATATTAATTAGTTGGATTACAGAGAGTTTACAATAGCTTCAATAAATTTTTAAATTCAATAAGCAATGAAAGAGTAAACATTTTGGGAAAAAGGTCGATAAGAAAAGCCAATAATTACTAAGAATTGGTTGTATTCATAACACAAAGATCTAGTTGAATGTAACCATAAAATAAATTTCGACTTTTTAACAAAATACATTAAAAATCTTATCAGTTTAAGTTTGGATTTGGAGCTTTTTTATTTTTGTTGCTCTGTTCAGGATATATTTTTTAAAAAATACCTCTGCAGAACTTCTAATGTGTTAGAAGCCTCTTTTGCGTACTGCAAATGAAAATTAAAATATGCCGCCATCATTTGTTGTAATGCAGAACGAAATGAATCTGTTTGGTCTAATAACTGTCCTTCTACCATTAAAGAATGCGACTTCACATTTCCTAGAAAAGAAAAATAAATGTAAAAAGCATATGAAATAAATATATTTTTTACTAATACCTTCTTCCAAGCATATTATCAAGGTGTATTCACCTCAATTTTTCAAGTTTAGATTTCTGAAAATTTTAATAAATTTATGTGTAAACGGGGTTTTGGATGCAGTGATAAATCCTCTTTAAAAATTGTAACCGGTAAAAACGGTTTCCAAAATCAAAACCGGTTTTAAAAGCAGATTATTGCGCGTTAAATAGGTTTTTCGAATTTAAAAGTACATAGCACTTTTAAAAAAGTAATGCGTATTGTTTTGTTTGAACCGGTTTTGAAAATCGACTTTAAAACTGAATTTTAAAAACCGATTTTTTACTAAAAATCGATTACCGGTTTTTGATATCTGGCGATTCCCGCATTACTAGTATATACATAAATAATGTGATTAACTATTGAACTCAAATTTGCCGTCCTGCGGTCTTGCACATTTGCATGTATAAGTGCTTAATACCTACTTACTTTTGTCATTAAATCTAGAGTAAAACCAAAATAGTCTCTTCCTTACTTTACTTGTATCATCCTTAACAACGAAAACATAGCTTCAAACTAACAGCAAACACTAGTCGTTTTTATATTTCCAAATGTTTAATGAAAGAGAAAAAAAAAGAATTGACTCCTTCAAAACGAAGACTTTCTGTTGCTTAAATTGAAAAGTTTGATACGGTAGTTTCCTGCGTGTCACCTGCACGTTGAAAACTTTAAATAAATGTATCATATGTTGTAGCAACAATACCGCCAAATGCTATTGAGGTTAAGTTCCCAGTATATCATATTAGATATCCATACGCAGGTGTATGTCTATTATTTATGCGTGCTGTCATAGCTAAGTACATGGTAATCATCTCAATACATAATTAATGTAAAATGAACTTACCTCAATCTTTATTTGCAAGACAAATGAAAAACACACCATTTACACTTATGCGTTGAAGCCATCAGTGTAGATGCCGCACTTGTATTCAAACTGCGTACCTCAAACGCTTGCGCGTTGTATAGTCGACGGCTATGTAATGCATTCTCGTAACGGGTTTAATTTTTGATCAAGCGCTACAATGTAATGCAATGTTAAAAAAAAACATTTTGTGTTCCAATCAAATAACAGATGCATATATATAATCAGAATTTCATGTCCCTTGTATTTTTGTATTGTATTTTTACCAACATAAGGGGTAATATTCCATGAAATATGTTATTTTTCCTTGCTCCTAAGCAAATTTCCCCAAGTGGGGGAAAATTACTTCATTTATTGAAGTACTTTTCCATCAAAGTCGGTTTACCAGGCAAAATTACACCTAATTTGTGGTAATCTGATGTTTGCCCTCTTTTTGGTGTAATTTTACCTTAAATTTCATATGTTTTTTCACATACCAGTGAGGTAAATTTACCATCATTTTTTAGAGTGTAGTAGGAATTTGATTTTGAAACTTGCAGAGTAGTCATGGTCGACTCGATGGGACACCTGTATATCTACTACTATTGACTGTGATAAACCGATGCACAGTGGTTTAGGATCCGATATACATGATCGAAACCTCTAGCTCCTTAAATAGTTGACCAAACGAGGTGAAAATTTAACCATAGGGGCTTCAAGGCATGTAGAATCAACTGACGAAAAAGTTTTGGTACACCATGTCATCTTCAACTTACAGTGAGGGTGAAAGTGTGTGTACCGTTTAGGGAAAGGTGCAACTATACAAGAGGTATAAAAAACTTTGTTTCAATAAAATTTTTATTTATTTTTAAAATTTTAATAAATATGCTTGGTAATAGTCGCAATAGTAATAATATAGTAATAGTAATAATAATAAAATATACATATGATAAAACCTTTAGAATGATTCTTCCTCTGAAAATTTTCTTCACTCAAGTCTATTTGTTCTTCGAGGACAAAGTGTCTTTTTCATCTCTGTTAAGTACTACTAATTGCAACATTTCGTCGTCTAAACTTCCTATGTGGTCTTTGCGTAACACTAAATGAACTTAACAATGGATCAGAACTAAGGATGAGTCTGTGGAACAGATCTTCCTTTATTTTTTCCGCACTAATTTTTCTGGTGTGGTGTTGACGATATCGCCTAATGTCTTTTTTTCGATTCTTGAGCCTCTTCAGATAGTTCACCAATAGGAAGAATTGCTTCTTTTACAATAATTGGACCATGGATCAATAGTTTGTGGATGGAGGGTAGCATGTAGTACCAGTTGTATAATGAACGTATATCTCGGCAGTTTTTTAAACAATACAACTCAAAGTTATCGATATTGATTTCATAATTACTGTTGATTGTACGCAAAATTACACCAAAACGTTTAATCAATCCTTCGTCAATCCCAGTAATTTCCGCTGATAGAGATGGATTTGAAAAGAAACGTCTTGCAGTATATTCCCAGATCCAGTTTTCGGAATGTCTACAAGAAGACCCATTTTTTCTAGAAATTCTGATTGAATCTTCTTTTCCGTGTCTCGAAAGCCTCCTTGTGCTTTGCTAACTTTCCACATTGCAGCTCAAGCCTATATGAAATATGTAGTAAACATTCAAAACAACGAATATACGAATGTAAAACAGACAAATCCAAATTCTAAAGAGTTCGGATCAACTGGCAGTTGCCGAAGAGATACTATATTGTTCATTTGTGAAATTTTTACTCCACAAAGATAGCAAGTCATGCTTGAAGTGTTTGTCAGCGCATTGCAGACTTCCCGTCCACATTGTAAACACATTTTGAAATTGATTTTCCTATTGGAGAACATATGGGATCAAATTTTCAATTTCACTTTTCACGGCGCTTCTTCCTGTGCTGAAATATTCGCAGTTCATGCACCCATTGAAGTCTTATTGGGCGACAATATCTCTTAGAGCAAGTTCGCGGGTTTTTCCATATAAATGTCTGTGGATTTTTCATCGATCAATTGGAGCGGAACCAAAGATGTTATAAAATACTATCATCCGCACGTGGTGCATCTTGACTTTGATGTTTATACGCGTGTATCCCGAACTGCCGTACAAACCCCATCTTACACAATAAAACTAATGAACTTTCTCGTGCTTCAAGTGAAATACATTTAAAAATACTTTCACCAAGTGTTATTTAATAAATTTTGGCAGGGGTACTTCACACTTTTTTCGGAGATTGAAATTTGCGATGGTAAAAAAGCTTCTTCCTTTCTAAGACTTTATAATACGGCGGATACAAAGCATGTCCGTGCTGGTTAGCTCCACTTCTTATGTGTTGTTACTGTGTCTTAAGTCAGATTTGCAGAAATTAAAAGCGCAACGGCTTCTTCTAATGAATAACTTGACTGTTCATAATGTGGAGATCTCCAACGAGTTAAAATTCGCTTCGACGTGAAGGGGTTGTTGTGGTCATTTCCTCGAGAAAGCTGTGCCCAGCTGGATCACCACTTTCTCTTAGCTTCATTGATGTCGCAAAAGCTAATTCAGCAGTCGATTTTCTCTTTTCTTAACTGTTCGGTTTTTCGACGTTTAATTACCACTGAAGCATCCTTAAAGTCTTTCGATGGTCGGCCCCGCTAGTAGAAGAAGGACCGGGAATACAACGAAGAACTACTTCAGGAAACTTTATTCTTCTTGCAACCAGGCGCCAAATTTTGCTAAGAAGCGATTGTTCATTCTGTGCGCACTTTTCCAATTCGATAATAGGGAGAGAAAAACGATTCTCTGGTAAAATTCACAAGAGTCTTTGTTGCAATTTCGTCACCATTGTTTTGAAAATGCTCTTTAGGAAATCAAGAACTCGATTTTTCCGCAGTTCCGTGGATTCTTCATGAAATTCATAATTTTTTCATGCAGGACCATACGTGTGATTGGCGATTCGCCATGGCCACAATACGGCAATTCGAAAAGAAAACAAAAACACAAGAAAATAACAAAGTTGCAAGTGGAAACACCGATATAAAGTCTTAAAAAACACATAACAGTTAACAAAACAAAGCTCTGTGGAATGATTTTATATACCCATGCCTTGCAGCCTTTTATAGGCTTAGCTCTACCCTTATTTACATACCCCTACTGCCACCTTCAGGGCACGCAGGGGCATGTAAATAACTTTCCTTATATTATAACTCATTAAGGAACAATATTATTTTGACCACATTCCGTCCTAAGTTGTCCTCTTTATTGATACTTCGATTAATTACCTACTTCATAAGAAATATGCATATAATTGCATATAGGGGCTTGAGCAAACAAAAGATAAATTTCTAATACCCTTAATCGCACTTAATGATAGTATTATGATAAGAATTTCATTATAAACTCATAAAGCAGTTATATTTCCAAAGAATTTCTTTGGACAATGTGAAGAATTTATAAACATTAGAATCGCATTATTTAAAAGATGTGAACTTTACGATCTTTGAAAGCGTGTATCTTTAATTTCTGTAATGCATCAGTTGTAATTCCAGCCTAGAACTTGAACTAATGTAAGAAGAGTAGCATATCACAATTTTGCAACGATTGGGAAAAGATGAAATTGTCGGTTTCGATCGCGTATATCAGATCCTAAACCACTGTGCGATGTAGCAAAAACTTGTTTTGATAGTAAAAATAATTCTAAATTAAGTTTCGCATAGGATTAGACGAATGTGAATGAGAAAGGATAATATTCTCTTTCGTACCTGTTAATTTGTGTTGCTAATGTATTAGAGAAGCTCCAGATACTTGATTGCTGTACGTAACAATTTTGTTTTCGTTGAAAGTCACGCGCACAGCACCGAATGTAAAAACATCCGTCCGAATCGATTTTCCTCGTTCGACCCGCAGAAACAACAACAACACCTCACCGGCGAGCATCAGAAGGGAGAAGAAGAAGAAGAAGAAAAAAAGGACAAACAAATAAATCGTTCAAAGTCCGGTCGCCGTTGGCGTAAAAACACCCGAAACGAGTCCGTCGCGTCCGGACATTGATTGTCCGGGACGAAACGCGCATAAGTCTTTCCCGGTGTGGGTCTCGTGATTTGTCCGCTAATCGCAGGTAGCCTGGGGACGTGTAATGGAGCCCATCTAGATTGCCCTTTTCTCTCCGTCGTTGCGCGCGTGTGTTTTGTTGTTTAGTATCTCTCCTATCCGTCCACGGCTATCTAGATTCTATAAGTAGCGTTCGGGGACCGAGATCTGATCCCGAGCGTTTTGCTGATGTCCTGCCTGCCTGCCTGCTTGCCGCCACCGCCGCCTACGTTTCCGTTGGGAGGTTTTTTTTTTTAACTTTATTATCTAATTGGATTCTGACATATTAATCACGGTTTATTGGGATGTTTTTATTGGTCTCCGAGACCCCTATCTCGCTTTGTTATCGTAGCGTTCCGTGATGTTTGCGATACGATATTGTTTTTCTTACCGAGGCGCCTAAATAGGTTTAGTTAGGTATATTGTATTAGCTGTACCTACCAGAATATAGGATTTTGGTTTCTTGATCATCGATTTGTCTTATTCCACAATTAGAATTTAGATGTAATTTCTTTTGCAAGAAATTTTGTTTCATGCTAGCATCATACCATGATATTGAGTAATTCATTCCATCTTAAGAACGATGAAAACCTAAAAAATTTAAAAATACTTGAAATAATTTAAATTTATAAACATACAAAAGCAATTAATGATAAAACATAGACATATTACAATATACAATATTCCACAAAACTATGTAACTTAATTTTAGAGCTAAATACAATATTTTTAAAGATCTATTTAATTACAAAATTTTTCATATTCTACTAACAACAAATAATCAAAACATACTATTTTGAAATGCTATCTTTAAATAAAACATAAGATATATTCAAAATTCATAGTAAACAATCTTTTGTTTACTATGAATTTTGAATTATGATTTTGTCATTTATTAAACAAAAAAAAATATTTATAATTTACACCATTTACAATTCATATTTTTATCTGTATCTTAAAAAAAAATTTTGAAATTAAAACGATTAATGTGCATTTCCATATTTTTATGACCTAAAAACCAAGAAAAAGAAGAAATTAATACCCAATTCCTATTTTGTTTAGATTGTTTCAAGCTTTCATCAAGGTTTGTTCAGGTTTTCTCTAAAGCTTGGCTCAACATTGTTGTTCTAACCTTGTCATATACTTTTACAGGCAAGCTTATGAAAACCTTGTCATTCTAACCTTGTCATATGCTTTTACAGACAATCTTATGAAAAACCTTGTCTTGTGTCAACTAGCAACCTTGTCATAACCTTGCAGCAAGCTTACACCCATTGTCCATGACAAGCCTAGCGACAAGCTTTTTCCCTTGTGGGGACAACCTTAAAAAACTTGTGTAAACCTTAAATTGTTATCTGGGCATGATCTGAATTACTTGACATAGGCACTGCTCGGTACAATGTATATGCAAAAAGTCATTTTTTTTAAATTTAGTTCATATCATATTGCAGTGTCGGTAGCTAATATGATTCACATCAACCCAGCAAATTTTCGTTTGCGAATACTGTCATATTATAGGCAATATCGTGTAATGAAACGTAACACATATGCGCGTTTAGCATCTGGTGGTATAATTTTAGACTGACTTTCGACGTACAATGCAGCCACATAATGATATACAAAGTATCTCATTAGAATAGGAAAGGATCTCAAAATTCATAGGTTTGTTGGTACCCTGTATAATTATCCAAACCACTTTTGTACACATTGCTTGATAGCAAAAACAGTGATTATAACCGATTTCTGAACTTCGATCAAATAAGCTCAATATACATTGTTCGGTGTTTATTGTAACACCCTGTATATACACAACAATATCAATCGAAAGGACTACATAAAAGCTGCAAGTGCTCCATTGAAACCTTTTTCTATTTTTCAGCGCTTAAAAGTTATTGAGATAAACGAAATTTTGGTTGAATTTTAAGAGCGCTTTACACTCCCTAAAATTGAAGTTCTGCCGCAAAAGAAGGGTCCCTGAGTAACACTCCATGGAGTCTACAAACGCACAAAGTTTCATAAAAATATACGAATGACAATTCGCGAGATTCCATTGTTAGTAAAAACTGTATCAATCATGACATTAACTCATCAAGAAGAATTACTACTAGGAAAAGGATACAAATACAGCATTCCAACCCCACAAAAATTTTACCAATTGGCTATCTACGCAGATCACGCCATAAATATAGGACACACCAAAAGAAAAACAAGACTTATGTCTTTCTTCCTGATTAATTTGTGCCTTAAAAAACAAAAATGAACATATGCCAAAAAAGAATACAAGAAAACAACTACTATCTATGATCTATAATACGTAACAACATCAAATTCTGAAGAAACTAAAACAGAAGACACCATTGCTACAAAAACTGATAAATCTGCAGGTATTGTACTTTTAGACAAAAAATCTTGCATGGAGAAAACAGAATCCAGTTTAAATAATAATAATTTTAAATTAGAAAATAAAAAACCCTTAAAAACTAAACTAAATTATAAAAAATAAACAAAATAAACTGTAAAATTAACAGAAAGCACTCTTATAAAAATATAATATTAACATTAAAAAATTAATGGCCATGAATCCGTCAATAGATAAGGTATCTAGCCTAGACATTACATCGAACCGTACTTGCATAAAAAGAATATATGAATTTTACTAATAATAAGGAAACTACTCACAAAAAATACTTCAAGTATTAATTACAAATGAATGCAAGAAGAGATGTTGCATCATTTTGAAAAATACTAGACAGAGTGTTCCGGATGACTTGCTTTATAGTCGATAAGTCGATTATGTTAATTCACCATTACACAAAATAAATGTCCATTTATTTTTAATAACATCATTAATTTCAAATAAAAGTATATATTGAATAAAATTCTACACTTTATTTATGAAAGCTGTTACACGAACTACCTATTCTAAGTACTATCCCATGAAAATTAAAAATTCCTACTCCAATTAAATAATTTTGCTCTGATTATAATAACAAACAACAAATCAAAATTTAATAAATAAAATAAATTGGTTCACCTATCAGTTGTTATTATGCAAAGATTTCAAGCTTTTTGAGTATGAAATAATTAAGGAATTAATGTATTTCTGCTAATAACTGTAGTAATTAAGAGGAATTTTTCTAAGAAAAATTTTCTCCTCACGCAAGGTGTTGCTATTACAGTCATTAGCAGAAATACATTAATTCGTTACTTGTTATTATGTTTGCACTCGTTGAGTGACTTAACAAATCTCCCACCATTTGCCCAGGAGCAAGGGAAACCATGGAAAACCTTATTCTGGAAGCAGAACCTAGGAAACAACCCAGCCCCTCTTACTGTTTGGAAGAGATAGCCTCCACGTACTTTCAGTTCCCATAGCTGTGTCCTTTCCAGATAGCTCCTCGCTTCTTAGCGCATCATGAAGCTTCCAGCAGCGGAAGGATGGACTGAATGCAAACAGCAGCATCTATTCTAATAGCTTAATCCAAAATATCCTAACAAATAGTTATTAAAGATTTATATTTAAATATTTATTTTATAGGCCGAATCCTACTATCTAATAGCTATATAATTTCACCAATTCAGACCACTAAAGACTCGCTATATACCTATATATATAATATTCGTTCATAAATGCCTGCTGTCCTATTAATTATCCACATCTCAAACCGGAACTTCAAATAAACATACATTCTGATATCCACTTTATTTCAGCATCCTTTCTTCAACATCACTATTACATAAGTACGTATTTAGAGGGAAAGCTACTGTCGCTAATAATTGATTTATAAACACTAAACTAAGCAATAGACAATTACACCATCAGTAGAAAACAATTAATTTGACTCTACCATCACCCAACAAATTAAATATAACTTATACCTGTCAGACGTCTTGGAAAAAGATACTCACAAAAGCTATTACAAAACAATTTTCCTTATCGATAATTATATAATAATAACTTTAACAATCAGATGATTTTATGGCCAAATTACACATTGCCTAACGTGTATTCATTGTTCTCTTTTCTTTTTCGACACACGAAACAATTATATACAGATTATACCTGCCAATCTCCCAAATGCTACCACCCAAGGTATACATATGTTATATCACTTCTCTGTTAGATAGAAGTATGTTCCTAACAGTTTTTGTGATGTGAACAGGGGTAAATTCAGTCAATGTAACTCTCGATCGATTGGGATCAAGTCCGCATTGAATCGTTAAAGATTAATAAATTGGATGTGAGGCTCTATAGATACATTAAATATCTATTAAATTTCTTGCTTCATGATCTAATCTGCTTGGAATATTAGAAACGGTAAACCAAATCAAGTAGCGATTAATGATTGTATAATCTTTTTTTTTTCCTACATGGTGCAGTTCGATGAATGAGGGATATGTGAGTCATATACGGATGTTAGCAGAAAAAATGCTAGGAATTTTTTTTCTTTTTGTTACATATATATGCTATTTCCTATGTAAAGCAAAAAAGAAAGGTTTTATTTGTTCAGGAAGATTATTCAATATACAAAATTTCTAATTTCCACGTCGTTTCACAAATTAAAATAATCTAAGCGTGGACAAATGCTAGAAATTACAAAAAATGAAAAAGCTAAATGAAAAAACAATGCTTCTACTCACCCAACGAGGTGACAGAAAATAAAATGACGCAGCAAAATAGCATTAACAAAAAATTAACTCTACAAAAATATAAATGAGAGAAAACTAAAAAAAATCTTCCTAAATAAAAAAAATAATAATGATCTTATATCTGACAAAGTGTACGCTTCAAATACATTAACAATTATTGCAATAAAAATTCCTTGATGACTATAATTAATAGCAGAATATAAAATTAAATTTAACAATACAAAATGAATAACAAAATGGCAACAATGACAAGAAATACGTCTACTTACACCAATAGTCGAACAAGGAAGTCCTTAACAACATCCTACAATTGTTTTTCTTACAAAAATGCCTCTCTCATAATTCGTACAACGCAGACATAGAACATTACAATGACAATATTAAATAGAATGCGCATTAAATCAGCACAAGCGAACAATAGACATCTGAATGACTGGATTAATTAAAAAAAAATCTTAACATACATAATTAAAATCAGACAATAAACTTATATGTGTGTTATCCCCAACTGTACAAGTTTTCTGCATTATTTCTCAAAATTCGAATGTAACAATATGCTTTTCTCATGTTGTGTCTGAGGAAATTAAGCCGACAAAATAGTAGGGAAATCGCATAGCAATGATACCTTTTTCCGTTTTTCAGATAACGAAAATAATTTACATATCATAGTATGTTCAATTTATTTTTATGAAAAAAAAATTTCATTTTTTTTTTAAAATAGAGAATCACATGATCTTTTTTTTTGATAATAATGACATTTTTCCAACACTCTAGGTAATTTCTTATTGTTCATAAGATACACATGTTTTCTGGAAGAAGGCATCAGAAAAATGATTATCTTTAAAAAAATACCTTAAAGATCGAGAACAAACCAGGTATAGTATTCTATTTATAAAAATTAACTATCTATATATAAAAGTTAGATTGATATCACTTGTTCCTCTTCTTTAAACTATAGGAATCACAAAGTATTCTTTTGTAATAATTTACATTCTTTATAGTAACTGACGTACACACGTGTACATCCTGACAGTTCTTCACCTTTTTGCCGGTAGTCTTATATGATAATACAGATTCTCATCATATTACAATTATCATCCAGAATAATAGAAATCAAAAAACAAATAGTTAGTAAAAAGAATCATCACTTTTATATAGGCTCAAACCTCTCCAGAATGCCAAAAAATACAACACAGGCAGGTTAGAGATAATAATAAAAATATGCAACTAAAATACTTAAAAGCAGAACATAAATTAATCAGTATTACTGCTGACATTCTATGAAATGTGTTCGGGCCGTAAAAAAAAGTGCAGTAAATTACATGTAATGTTGGTAAAAGTCGCCTACAATTTACAGGTAAATTTGCTTCATAGTAAATTTCTACCATCTAGTAAATTTCCATGCTGATGTGTTTTTCAAAGTTGTACTGTAAATTCCGTATGTAATTCTAATGAATCTATATTTACCGAACACTGAGTAATTTCATATGTATTATATAAAGAAAGCAAGCAAACTTACTAATTTTTTAGAGCACTAAGGGTCATACGAATCGCTCACCAGGGACAAGAATGAACACGTTACGCGACACTACGATTGTTTGACTACATATAAATGGCCAATAATAAGTTCCACAACAAATAGAATTAACTACGCACAGATAATAATCCAATCAATCACATGGCGGCGTATGAATTTCGTTTTCCCATGATATCTATAGTTTTACCCGAAAATTCTAAAGTAAAAAAAAAATAAATATAAAGATCCTATTTTTACAGCAAAATTATTAATTCACTAGTAAAATTACTTTAAATGCACTAAATACCCAAAAATTGCAAATTTACACTTTTAAGTAAATTCAGATATAAACACAAAAATCGAACTTTTTTCCTGTAATTTCTTTTGATTTTGAACATCTAACTACATGAAACTAGAAATTTACCAAATTTCTTTTCATGAAATATCCTGAAAAACATGTAAACAAAATTTACATGATTATTGGGTAAATCACACGTTTTACTGAATTTCCGATTACATGGCAAAATTATGTAATTTTTACAGTGGTAAGAAAATTTGTGGTGAGGTATTTTAAGTAGGTTAAAATTTCTGACTATCATTTAAAATATCTTCGCTAATTTTGTATGTTATTAATATCTTAGTTTTTTGCAAAGAATTTTTTTTGAATTGGATATAATGACGTGTCTTCACTGTTCAGTGACTCGAGTCTAAATAAATAATTCCAAAGGCTGTTATCTGAGTCAACATTATCTGATAATGAATAGTTTGTATGCACAATTGTTACTATCATTAAATTATGTGTTATTGATAACAGACAAATGGTATCTATTTGCTTATGTAATTTTACACAGAATGTAAAGTAAAAGGCGCATGAAATAAATATAAAGAGGAAAATAATCAACACGATACGACAGCAAGCATTTAAAGTCAACTGTCAAATCAAATATTGGCTTTGCAGCTTTCAAGTCTAGTTAATTTAAATCTCAGGTAAATTGATTTCGTTGACAACGTATTTATGTTACTCGGCGTTACAGATACAAGTGATTTTCGATTCTAGGTATATAACTCTGGACTTTTAGTTTTTACACCCTGTAAACATACATATTTCTGATGGTGTAATACTGATGTTATATAAGATTATGATAAAAACACTCTTTTGGGATTTTGTAGATTTAATTTTAACGACCATTTCAATTTTTATCCATATTACAATACACGTATTAAATACAAAGCAGAGTTTTTAATTTGCAAGCACCACACGAACTTTAGCTAACTGCTACTAACTACAGCTTTGCTGTTACTTTCAATACATTCAACGATTTATTCCGAGCTGTAATTTCGAATCGTTTTACTTAATAGGGATTCCTATAGACAAGGACAATTTGTCATCGATATTGCACGTGCAAATCTCACGAATCCTTCCTATCTAGTTATAGAAAACATTCTGGTTTATAAGTAAGAAGCAGCAGAATTCGCGTGATGATAGAGATATGAATGCAAGAGTGAATCAATTCAACGAGGATGGGTTATTGGAGAATAATATACGGTTGTTATATGCAATTCTTCCTTTATGAGAGAATATACCCGAAGGGTAATAAGAATAATAGGAAAGCTTTCTGACGCTCTCCTGCATATTAGAATTGTTTTACTGAATTATAGACGGGCAATTTCCTCACGATACATTTAAATTATTAACATATAGTACGCACCAGACTAGCTTTTAAGTGTTTCTTTCCACGTGAGTGTGGTGAGTTCAGACCCATGTTCGCCATGTATGATACAGTAATGCATGTCCTGAAGCTCCAGTATAAATCCATTTGAAACTGCTACTTTACTCACGGAAGTTAAATGCAGTTGTAAATTATTATTGGTATATGTGGAAGTGTGTCGATCGACTATAAAACTCCGACCGAGCGGCTTCGAATCGAAGCGAAATTATTTCGCTGCGTTTTTTAAACACGAGGATTATTCA
>RXPK01000705.1:0-122356 GCA_004143645.1 Protaetia brevitarsis
AATTTAAATTTAATATAGGTTTTTACCTGATTTGCCGTAAATACTGGCAAACTTCACCGCGCAATATTAAAGACTTTTGAAACCATAAAAATCAAAGCACCAAGGGAAACGTTTAATTGTTTACAGTGGAATACACGTGTATCTTTTTTAGAATGTTGTTTACCCCCTCCGCCTGTAATTTTAACACTTCCGCTGCTCAACTTTGTGTCAGTATTTATATCGATTATTTCTTTCTTATTTGGATATTAGATTTTCTAAACTTTTGATATTATAAAGTTTTCGTTTTGGGTAAATAATTGTTGCAGCTACAAATAAATTTTATTTGCTTAGTGGTGCTGCTGAGGAATTTGAGGGCGGGTTTCATAATAAATGTCACTTTAGCACTTTATCAAAGTCTGTGTATTATTTAGGACAACTTTAAATTAAAGTAATTTTAAAGCTTTAAAGTGACATTGTCAAAATCACCCTGAGTTTATCTTTCCAGCTAAAGCTTACAAATGAAGAATTTTATAATTCATATGCTACACGGCCTATTATGGCCTGAGAATATTTAAAAAAAATCATGAAATTAATTAACTCAGCGTGTTTATAGTACATCTTTAATGAAGACTTATGTGCCATTTTGACCACCGAAAGTAATTTTGATAATGCATTCGCGTAATTTTCACTAAAAGCTTTTCAATTTTTCGTAATCAAATGGGAAATCCGTAAGTTAAATGTGAAAAAAAAAAAACGGTCGTTAAAATCTCATTTACATGTATCTAGAGAAACTTGAGCTATTGTACTACCACGACTAGTTGTTCAGGTTTGTTGATTTTTAGAATTTACCTTTTAAAACACCGCCGCATGCACGTGTTTGTGAATGCCTACTTGTACAAACATTGTATGAAGTGCTGAAGTGACGTATTTTGTTTGGATAACGTGTTGTGTCAACATGCATTTAAAAGCAAATACCGCAAATATTGATTTTAATAAATCTAGAGATCAGTAAATATGGTGTAATAATTAAACACACAATGAAACCATACCATGCAGGTATGTATTTTAAAATGATTTTTAATGTGAACGGGAAATATAACAGAGAAGCCAGGATCTTTTCGTTTTTCTTTTGAATCGCGAAAATTTTAATTATATAATGCAGAAATTTTCTGCATCTCAACATCGGTTTCAATTAATTGCTAAATTTGCTAAAATCTTGGGGGTGCCTAATTGTAAATGTCGACGATAGCCACTATAATTGCATGAATGGGCATGCATTTAATCATTCAATTGAGTTCGTTGATAATTTTGCAATTAAATTCCTTCATACGTATATTACGCATATATACAGCGCGTAGAGAATGCAATTAAGCAATTAATTGCAAAATTATTATCAATAAACTCTATATATACATCGAATTGTTTAAAAAAACAAATGTGATTATGATTGGTGCACGAAGACATATGATTGGGCAAGCGACAAAGCGGGAAACTCAGTGGCGTTGCGCACATGCATCAGTCTATACATAGGTATTTCCACATGTATCTATATACAGTGTGTTACGAAGAGCTCCATAAAAAGCTTGTGAGGAAGCAAATAAATGCGAGACTTAAATTTTTTTAAAGTAAGTCTGTGGGTGTAGGTGAGTTTAGCTAAATTATTCGACTTCTAGTAATGTTCTATTATACCGGAAGTAGTTGTCAACTTTGTTATTGCAAACGGAAAGATAGCTTTTTTATTTCAATTTTGGATTCTCCTGTGAATTTTATGTCAAGTTTATCTAACATACCACGCACCCAATATTTATGCTACAAGATATTCGCTTTTTTAAAATCATTTTGTGTTATGTATTGATTCACGAGCTTTTAAGTTGCTTGCAGTTGATACGGTGGTTTTTTTTTTCATTTTCAATTGTAAATAATGTCTATCAAATGGGCCATCTCTTTCCAAGAATTAAATTAAGAAGTATTAAACTGACTGCAGGAAGAGAGGGAGTAAAACGAGAGATCAGTTTGCGGTTACTCATTTTGTTAAAATAGCAATCTCTAACTTTCTCTGTGCCAATCTATTGTCCTTCAAAAAATACGCATAAATGTCAAAAAACCGTTTTAGCTGAAATGAGTACTTTAGGAAATATTTCAGAAAAACTGTCGTAGCATAATCATTAGAAGTATATGTGTCGGTTCTAGGCGGCATAGATACATCTAAGAACGCCGCCAATGCGTAAAATATTTGCAGTATTTAATAGGAATACCCCAATTGCGTATATTCTGCTGCGATTTTCTATTGATTTACTGAATGATTTTGACACGTTTTTGAATAGCAGTCCAGGGAATAAAATTAGGTGTGGTTGCGGTCGACCTGGATGCAGTCCCAAATAATGTTCACCGACATCTCTTAATTTTTTTAGGTATCAATATCTAACACTTGAGAATTTAAGTGCTTTATATTTGATTTCTAAATTTCTATATAGTGTGGTACGTAATAGATAAAATAGGCGGAAAACAATTGAAACAGATATAAGATAAGAAATAGTGAGAAACTCAAACTCATTTTTATAAAAATGAACGCACACATAAATTATGGAAAATAAGTTTAACAGACGCTGTTTTGATAATTTTATTAGTTTGTAGCCACGTTTGTTGTTGTTTACTATGTATCTGCATTATACACTTCCTCATGCAGTCAGAGCTACCTATATATACTTATTTAAAATAAAAATGTCCGCATAAAAACAATGTAAAAGTGTTATTTCACGTACAACATGAACTAGAAAACAAAATTCCCTCAATTCCTTATCTTTTTTTTTGTTTAGGTATATAAGCCATGATATCATGGACGTACTGTGGTGCACCTAATTAATATCTCTATTTATGACGGAGAGCATATTAAAACTACAATTCCTGGGTGATGTATGTATGTATATAAATGGAAGGGTGATGTTACACTGCGACCTAAAAGATCTGTTGTGTCCCCTATTCTTGCTGCTTTACAGCTGGCCTTCCAATCCTATTCCTTTCAGAAAGTGTAGGATGTCAGAGGGCTCCAGTCTAGGTAAGTCTTCCTCTTCGATTTTACATGCTCCAGCTGCAACGCCCTCGAGTTGCACAGTGCTACGCAGTTTGAGAGGAGATGTATGGGTGTTTCATCTTGTTCCCCCACAAAATCTACATTCAGATTCCTTTTCCAATCCAAGCTTACTTACTTCTATCCTTTCAGTCTACAATGGCCTGAAAGTATTCCTGTTAATATGCGAACGTTGTTCTTACTCAGGTTGATGCATTCTGTAAACCTCTTCTGGTTATAAGTTCCCAGAAGAATTTTACTTTGCCCCATTCCCTGGAGATTTTCCCATTAACTTGATTTTCTCTGCTCCATTTCTATTTTCAATTTCTTCAGTACTGTACTGCTACTTAACCCGCAAAAGGGTTCAGGCCCTACAAAAGGTATTCCAGCCCCTTTTTTGCGAGAGTATCCGTTATTTCGTTTCCTTCTACTCCTGTGTGACCCGGAACCTACAGGAGGCTTACTTTATTCCTTTTGCTTAGCTCATTTAATTTCCCTAGGCATTCCCAGACCATCTTGGAACTGATTTCGTATGAGCTCAGCGCCTTGATGGCTGCTTGACTATCAGACATGATAATAATCTCCTGCTTCCGATAATTTCTATCTATATTGAAGTGGACACATCTTTCAATAGCGTGTATTTCCGCCTGAAATATATTTGGATATTTTCCCAAGCTTTCGAAATATGCGGTTCTAGGCCCATATATTCCTATTCCAGTTTCCTCTGCCGTTGTGGAGGCATCAGTATACCATTTGATGATATTTCTATTCAAATTCAAGATGGTGTTATGATGCCTGGGTGATAGAGTTAGGCTTCTATCGGAGTGGGCAGGAATAAATCCTACTTACAGAGCATAATAGAAGCTTCTTATCATTTACATACACTACCAATTTCTTACTAATTCTCCATTATAAAGCGAGACATTATTTAAGGCCACCACTATACATTTTCTTTCATTGAGTGGGTGATAGAGAGTAAGCTATCTCTATCACCCACCATTCATCAGATTTAAATGATGAGTACGCTAATTGGGACAGCCTGTATAGGTTTATTTTCTACTTAATGAAAATTCATTAGTGGAATGGAATTTCATTAGTTATAATAAATATTTGTCTTGTTGATTTCCAAACCATTGTTTTTACATTAGTGAATGTACACCATCTTGTTGAAAATATGCTTTTCTACATCTAATGAAATTAATGTGCTATTAGTAAGTGCTAAATAGAACCCGCTGTATGATCTTTGATCTATGTTTCAAGGTAGAGCGGTCACATGTCTCTTAAGTGCAATTTTTTTGCAGATGGTGCACCAGTAAATCAATATAATTACTTAGAAGTAGTTACTTAAATTACCTTTTAAGTTCTGTCTACAGTCGCATTATTTATTCTTTTACTTGAAAATAATTATTCATTTCACAATAATTTGGTACCTAATAATAATTTTGTTTGATTTTATGAAGCAAAGCATAAGAATAAAGAAAATAAAAATTGAATTTGTCACAACCAATGATTGGGAACTTTTTCCTTAATTCCACTGTTTTTTTAGGTGAATATTACACATCTTTGTTATATTTAACAAGAAACTTTCATTGTGTAATGAGTTAGCCCATTATAAAACATATCTGTTATAAAGGATAGTTGATATAACGAAGTAATCGGATAATCTAGAAAATTTAAAACATTTGTTGTATTTATGTTGTAGTACTTCTTTCTTCTATTATTATATAATATTATTATATAATGCTATTAAAATTCCATTGACTATGAAAATGATCAAGACATCGCATTCATTTTCACAAATATATCCAAGAATGCCCCAAATATAATAGAAAAGGGATTACATAAATTAATTAATCAAATCTATGCTCTACTGAATCAGTTGGACGTTAGTTTGATGAAAGAGAGACCAGACTAACCGCATTTTTCCTATGGCAAATGTCAAATCAATCTTCACATATTCATATACGTGTAACCAACAAGCCGCTAGAATCAGTTACTGCCGATGGCATGTTGTAAATGCCTTCGGACATGACATGTACTTGGCCAATGATCGATGCAAACTTCAATACCTTCTTTCCAAAATAGAGAGAAATGGTGATGTAACGAAAAAACATTGACGCAGGCAGACACCTGCTGGTTTACGGACTGTTCGAAAACCGAGCAGGGTGTGGGTCAGAAATATTTTGTCTCAGTCCAAGAGCCGGAGATATTACAACCCTGAACAACACACAACGATCTTTCAGGCTGAAACTTAATACCAGTGAAATATGAGCTAGAAAGATATTAGATAGACACTACAAACATAAATCGATAAAAAATTCGGCGACAGTCAGGTGGTGCTGAAAGCGCTAGCAAGTGCAACTCGAAGCTGATCCAGAATGTTAAACACACTCTAAATACATTAGAGATAGCTAATAATCTATCCTTAATCTGGGTACCTGGGCACTCTCTCATTTTCTGGAATGAGGAAACAGACACTATTAGGAAAGGGATGCTGCAGAGCAATTTCAGGGACCAGAACCTGTCATTGGCATAGTATCTACGGTAGCTAAGCATTCATCATATTTAGGGCAAACCAGAAACTGCCCCAATACTGGAAAAACCGTCATGGTATGGTACATGCAAAAGATTGTATTTCACCTAATCATGTCAGAACTAAAAAACTGCTTGAAAATATATGCATTTTTTTTAATAATTATTAACTCTGCAATACATTGACGGTACTGGTGAATAAAACTAACAATGCGTACCACAAAAAGGGAAAAGGGAGATAAAAAGAGTTGCACTATTGCGGCTAGGTAATCTAGGAACGTATAGGTTTAATAAGCTTAGTATATCTGGAGCACAAGTGTTTCCCCTAACTAATTTAAAAGCTATAATAATTAGGACATAATCTTATGGCTGTTCAGAGAAACAAATTCGAATTCCTATTACAGATCGGCATAATAATAGTTTTAAGATTGGAATATCGAATGCTCGCGATAATATAAAGTTTTTTAGGAATTTTCGCTGCATACCTTTTATCATATTCAGGTAATACAAATATCCTGGATTCCGCACAACTGCACAGCACTCTGGCTTAGGACGAACAAAAGCATTATAAATTGATATTATAGTAGAACTATTGGCCTCGTATTTCTAGCTATAAAGCTCAGTGTTTTAGCTGCTTGCACACCTACATTGTTCCAATAGATGGTCATTAAACGTAAAGGCTCTACTCCGATAAGCCGTTGAAAAGCACCCCTGAAGCTATCGGGCTGAAATTAAAACAAAATGAATACCTACTACTGTCGCACATACAGTAAATACCTTATATTAGCTCAATCCAATATTAGCCACCCCATTCTAGATATTACCATAGGGGTAGAAAAATTCAATATTTTTTCTCAGAAATTTGTTAAGCTATCACATTCAAAAAACCACTGATTATGGGCATTCTATAAAAAATCAAAGACTAATTTCGTTCTACCGAAGTAGAGTTTTTAAATCCACAAACAAAAAGTGCAGTGCTTAATTGGTTGAATTTATTTTATAAAGAAAAGTAATGATAGTTCGTCACCCACTGAAAATCATGGCCATCCATTGGCTACTTCAGAACAAACAATTACGGTCACTTTTGACTGTATATCCATTAACATAGAAAACAGTTTCAGTCACAATCTATCGGCGCAGATACTATATTAATTATAAGCCACTATGGCTCAGTTTGAGTACATATACCTGCTAGGCAAAGATGGATGAAATAAAAACTCTAATTTTTCACAAAACTTTTAATTAAATAAAGGGACCGGTTTCGACCTCAACAAAACATCATCAAGTCAGAATCTGAAGTAGTTAAGATGGTTGAATTTAAAGTCAAAATTAAAAAAAAAAATAATGGTTATGTATAATTATTTAAGCATATTAAAATTGTAAAAACACACAATACAAATAAATAAATACACGAGCAACTCACTAAAATCATTTTAAATGTAAAGTAAAGAAACCCAATAATGAAATTTATTC
The DNA here is from genome assembly GCA_004143645.1 of Protaetia brevitarsis. Classification (NCBI taxonomy): domain Eukaryota; kingdom Metazoa; phylum Arthropoda; class Insecta; order Coleoptera; family Scarabaeidae; genus Protaetia; species Protaetia brevitarsis. The sequence continues at coordinate 7,052 of RXPK01000705.1, forward strand.
TAAAGAAATTTCCACTAAAATGATTTAAGGGTAAATTATTTCAACCATCTTTGCTTACCGTATAAACTCTTCTTTAAAACACCCTATTTTGCACGAATAAGTTAAATAATTTCACTATATCAAATGTCAATTTTTTTTAATTTTTTTTATGAAATCGTCACCTACTAAGAATATAAATATGATCAAAATTTGAAAAATTAATGAGAACCATCATTACCTGAAGAATAGAGAGGTTAGATATAGGATGCACTTAATAACAAACAATTATGAACAGGAATTTAACGATGTCAACGTATGTAGGGTGTTCTACTAAAAAAAAGATTGGGATATGCCCAATTGAAGTTAAATGAATTTGTGCTTTAGTGAAGAACATATTAAAGTATAACTATAAACACATCTGAAAATGTAAGTAGATCTGTATTAAGTTACTTTAAAATTAGCTTCACGGTAACTAGTAGACAGCAGACTTTCTCAAACAATGTACGTGACTGTATCCAGCTTACCGAGCACTCCGTATAAACGCAAATAATTTTAAGTTACAAGCAAATCATGTTCCTATAACAGTTTGAGCAACGTTTTTTTCCCGTCTGTCACTATTTACGAGTTATAAAGGGCATTGTAAAACATCCTGTATACCGAAAAACACGCAATAGTAATGGAATTTTGATATATCTTTCCATGACGTATCATCGTTCATATAAAAATTTCCAAAAAAAATATATTCCACAAAACCCACTCTAATTAAATAATAATAATAGCAAAAAATATTTGATGTAAAATTTATCCGAGCACAGACAATATGTATGAAATCCTTCTAGAAACAATGTTAAATGTTAAATTGATGCTAATACATAAACCCGCAATTCTCAAGGCTGCAGTAGTGTTACAGAATATTTGCTTTAATATTTCACACTTAGTTTCATTAATTTTAGATGATTCTAGTTTCGTGTGTACAAAGAGAAAATTATAATCTGCAATATGTGCATTCAAACAGAAATACTTACTCTTGCAATTTATGTGGATTTGTGGAAGGGAACAGAGAGATCGTAATTGCGTCTTGTAAATATTAATCTTGGAGGTTTAATCACCTGTGAATTTGCGTGTTATTTAGCTGGAATGTGTTAAACTTATTTATTTATTTATTTATTGTCAAACGTATATATTAGAAGGCATTCTATTAGAAACGCTTATTTTTGATGACGTTAATTTAATTAACATTTTGTTTTCTAGCGGAATATATTTATATTGTCCTATCCTACTTTTATCCCTAATAATCATTTCAAAAATTTCTTTAAACTAATTGGATTATGGCGGATGCATTATACAACTTCATTAACATACGTGCATTAATTATATGTGCAAAGATAAGCGTCGATAATCAGTTTTAGAGAGTTTGTTTTAATTCATTTACAGCGTAAAATGTAAAATGTAGCGAGTAAAATATCCAAAGTTCCCTTAATCAAATTTTAATGAAAATTTTAATACACAAGCTTGTTAGTTTCGGCTTTAAACGACGAATCATTAGAGCTGGAGTTAAAAATAGATGACCAAACTCTAGCTCTAATAATGGCATTTGACGTCGAAACTAGCAAGTTCCCATATCAGGATTTTCACTAAATTGATTGAGAAGAATTTAACATTTTGTATGTTCCACCTTACCATTTAACCCAATTTAGATGCAGCTATACATCGAGTTCTGTTTTAATTAGGATTCGCTTTAATTCCTCGCATTGTGGTGCCTTCCTTGGTTAAAATTTGGGGAAATTATTTAATTTTATTTTGACGGTTAAACACTTTTAAGCAAAGTAAACGATCATCTTCTATCTATTAGAGTATACAGTGTGACCTCTATTTAACGAGCATCCGTGTGGAATTAAGTATTATATAATAACAATAATATTCATACTTATATCTAGGAACCGTTTTCGTTCACACTAGCTATCTAGAAGCAAGGCAGCCGTTGCTAGACAATTTTGCTCTATTGAAAAAATAAGTTTGACACAGATGGTTTATTCAAGCGCGCCCTAAAGCACACGTCAAGGACGGCAGAAAAAATAGATATGGGTTGGTGCTATCGTACACAGAAGCCACAACTTCAACCTCCTGTAGAAAAAAAGAATAAAAGGAAGTTGGTGTAGCAAAATTTGTTACCCAGAGTTTTAAAAGAAAGTAAGTGTCGTACACTTAAATTTCAAATAGTTCAGTCATTTGTTCAAACATTTGCACCTCAAACATACTGAGCGCCGCACAGTGGGCTGGAATTAAAAAAAAAAAATGTGGACTTAGGGAAAACTAATCGTGGTATCGTATTGTCGAAAGGTTAGTTTTATGTCCTGAACTCTTTTTTGTAAACTCAATATTTAGAAAGTTATAGTGCTAAACTTTTGTAAATATTTATAACTTAGGCAATCAATTATTTTTGTTTTTATGAAAAAAGTGATGATATGTTCATGTTCCACCCTATAAAACAATTATTTTATGTCATGTACATATGGGAAAAGCAGTATTTAGAAAGTTGTGACACCTAGAAGTTTTTCTTATACTTAGGTATAGAAAAATAGTGAAAATCAATTATAACTTAAAAAGCTCACATTTGTTCAAAATATAATTTAGGTGGTAGTATAGTTAGCATGATTAGCTTTAAGACGAACTATGCCCACACTTCGATCTTCCTTGAAAATCGGCTAAATTAACATTTGAACCTAAAAATTGCAATATTTTATCCCATGAGGTAAGATATCGAAGAAATATAACATTATATTTACCAGTATATAGGTAAAATATGGGTTTTTCTCCAGAGGTATTTCTAATTCATACTAAACGCTATAAGAAGTTAATCATTACGCGTCAATATTCGAGTGCAGTAGTTTCATTATATAGATTATAGCGCAGAATAATAAAGAGACTTTTTAATTAAAATTTAAGTTATTTAGTTGTCATCATGGTCGTGTTCAGAGTCAGTATCTACAAGTTGCATGTTAGGTTTCTCGATATAATTGCAGTTATTGATTAAAGCTGTGGCATCTTTAGTCAAAGTTTTGGCGTATAATTTTGCAGTAGTTTATAATTAACATTAATTTGGCCCATTTTCGAGGAAGATCTAAACACGAGACATGCACAGAAGATAACGGTTTGGTTGCGTTAATTTGACCATGTCCAACAAAATTATTCGTGTACACAGTAGCAAACAAAGTTTTACTTCAGAACACAAAATAATTTTATTGAAACAATTTAGTTATGATAACCAAAATTTTATTCAAATTAACTAAATCATTTCAGTTAATTCAAATTAATTCAATATATTAAGCTCCAACTTATGAAATTTCGAATATTCCATTTAAATGAATATTTAATTTAAGAAATCTTTTTTTTGTCTTAACCAAGTATTTGTTTGAGCGAATAGCTAGAAACCGTGATTATTTTTGATTGAAACAAAAAAAAATATTTCAAAAAATCCATATCTGTCATATATGGGGATATCTACCATATATGTAGCGAAAATGGATTACCTCCCACCATCGTAGTTTGCAATGAAGGCAATCGGCTTTCAATGGTCACAGCTCCTATTATATGTTTATCTGTTAAAAATAGCAGATTGATAAATATGTTTCCGTATTTGTGCAGACCGTATTTAGTTCTGTTACTGAAATTAAATAAGAGGTGCGCTATCTGTGCACCAATTTCTGCACTACATATAAGTAGTTAACGTATTTGCTACACTACTTAGGAAGAAAACAAAATGCGATACCTATTTTTACTTCGATGTAATCATTTAGTCAAATAGACAATATGTTAATGTTATTTCAAATAAACCTTATAACCATTATTTGTTTGATTGAATACAGGTATATTTTTTAATACCATTTAAATCAACAAATAATTTAGTAATTATAACCAAATAACAAATTTATGTATTTCTGCTTTTAACTGTAATAATTAGGAGTAATTTTCTCCCAAGAAAAATTTTTTTCCTCACGCAGGATTCGAACCTACATCCTCCCGCTTTCCGGGCGGGCGCTTTACCAATTAAGCTATTTGAGGACGAGGTTCGAGTGCTCTTACCGAATATATGTTCTGTTGTAACAGAAATACATTAATTTTTTATTTTCTCACTGTAAAAAACTTGCAATCTTGACAATAACCAAATATTTTTTGATGAAATTTTGTCCTTAGCCGATAGTGTATATTCTTCTTTCGTAAAATAGCGGCTATTATTTAACTTTACTGTATTTTTTTTAATGAGGACTCATACTAATTTAATTTATTAAATAAATTATTTTTTATTGTCTTCTTCAGAATGTTCCATTTTTGTTTGGGTTAGTCCATTCGCTCGGAGATAAACAACTTATAGAATGTGTAAAACGGCTTTGGTAGCTTTCTTTCGTTTTTTCCCTATTGAATAGAAACATTTTGTAAATCTATCGCGTTTTTAACGATTTTTGTTTTTTTTTTTTATAATTTTACCTCTTTTAAGTAATTCTTTTTTTTTAAATTTGCTTTCGGTTTTTTTAATTTGTCAATTTCATTTTTTTTAACAGTATACATATAATTTGTTTCATTTTTTTCCAACTCCTTTTTTACAGTTATTTGTTTTATTTCCTTTTTTAATATTTTATTTTTTGTAACATTTTTGTTTTCCGAAATTTCTCACATGAAATTTCAAACTTCTGACACGAACAAATTCCGTATATTTATATATTAATCAATATAATAAAATAAATTAAATAATTTTGCAAATTAAACCGCTCCTTTACCTCGTTTTGTTGTCCAAGCAGTTAGATGAGGTATGCAGACATTTGACTGAATCTCAAGCATCTCAAGCATCACTTTGGGGCCTTCAGTCTGAAATCAGCTTACGACATCTTGACATTAGAAATTGAGGAATTTCACATTTCTGGGCTTTGAGCCGATCTCGCAGCGGCTCGTCGACACGGTTAAAATGGATTCAAACTTTGGTCAATTTTCTAGTTTTTGCGAACGTTTCGATAAATGGAAATACATCAATTACAATGCGACCGACTTTTTATACCTCACAAAATACCCTACCGAAGTGCCCAAAATAGAATATCCTATGCAAGATTGATCTAACACAACGGAGAAACTCATTAATGTTTACTAAGTGTTAGTTAAATGTACATGTCTGTTAAAACAGGTTACACTGTATCTATAAATAATTGTTGGGATCAGAATTCCACACTTTTTGATGTAAATCCAGACTTTAGTGTATTTTTTGCTCCTATCGAGCAAACGAATAAAACTTTGCGTTACTTTCGATGACTGTTTTTTTAGTTTACACAAACAACACTATTGCAATTAACTACAAACAAATCCTGCACAAACTGTGCCCAAATTTTTTGTATCACGTATCCGGTGAATTCGTTAGCGATAATAGTTTACGATAATAAACGCTCGCGTAAACGTCTGTTATAAATGTAAACCAACTGCGGGGCGCAATTAAAAATTTTGTAATAAACAAGTTGAAATAAATTGCTGGTAGCAACGTTTTCCTTTTCTACAACCGAAAGAGGCCTTACCCCTTTCATTATGCAAAATGTTGGTAAACAGGTAACTATTTATTCAAGTCGAGAAATATGGTAAAAGTTGTCCCTAAAAGCGCACAAATTTGCCTTACGTGTGCAGCAAATTACATTTGAATCGGCGCATTTATTCTGGAGACTGTCTTCCGTACCATTTCACAGGCAAAGGGAAGCTTTTCAAGCGTGTGAATTAAATTTTCATACGAAAGAGCTAACGTAAGCACTTACCTCCTTTATGACTGCAGCGTACATACAACCAAGTTACATTATTCTCTTTCCACCGTCATTTCATAATACCACTACAAAAACACTGATTTTGTCCATAAAGCCGAAGAAAACTACTGAAATCGGAATAAATATTTATACCAATACTGCAATAAGACAAAATTGGTACTCGTATTCACTATTGTGTTCAGTGTTCACCGTTGATCCCGTGCGAACACAATTATAACTGATGTGCACTGATACTACATAAATCAATACAATAAAATTAGTGTGTATACTCTAATTATCTTGACTAGCATAGGGAGAATGCTCAGCAGATGTAAACACAGTTCGTTTTTTGTATGTTTGTCTAAAGCCATGGATATAAACAGGTATGAATACATAAAATAAATAAAATCTATAATAATTATTTAAATAAGATATTTATCTCTATATACCTATGATTTGAATATATAGAATACTAAGCCTGTGTCACTTATTTCCAAAATCAGCTGCATCCGTATATTTCACTAAAAGTGTAATGGGTTAATTCTGTTTTATCAGCGTAAATAACGTTATCTTTAGTTAGAATAGCACAATATCTTATAAATGCAATAACACATTATAGTTATAACATATAATTGATAAATCCATGTTATCGATCGTTTAGTTTCAAGTTGATAGTGTATTTTTTATAAACTTTGTACAGGTGTCCCACCAAGGACTGACTCTTTGATTACAGGTCTATTTTTGATTTTAGGAAAAAGTCGTTTACACAGAAGTTTCACAGAATTTAATGCCGCATAACCTAAAAATATATTTGACTATACAAGATGTTCCAAAAGTAGAGAAACGCATACTTACTCAGATAGTTTAAAAGGAACATCCTATATGTTATTCCATTTTTAAATTCTACATAGAAAAATAACATCATGTTATATAGGCTACTACATGTCTGTCTGTAAGAACAACGGTATTATTTACGCTTTTGTAGAAAAAGGCCCTGTTGAACGTTTTCGGTTAAGGCGGCGTAGTTTGTATATGCATTTGTTTCAGATATACATATTTTAAAATTATACATGCATACTTAGCTTGATACAACAGTGAAATTAAAATCTATGTAATATACAAGTATCCACTATAGCCCTGAACATTTACTTAACTTTAGTTCAAGGCAACTTGATTTTTTTTTAAATAGCAGTTTATATCTTTGCTTATGCTAAATTAACCCTTTCAGCACAGCTCTTTCAATTCATACTAAGCATTTGTGAGCCCTCATGCAAGATATTGAAAATAATTATTTTTAAAAAATCCAATGAATTTTCCATTCATTTTCAAGTCAGCTTTGTATGTACATAAACGCGATGTAACTAAATAATGTTGCAAATTAGTAAACACACACCAGTATCAGATCAAAAAATACAAAACAAATAATACGCTTTTTTGAAAATAGAAAGAAATTTAATGTCATTCGTCTATGATAACAGAAACTATATTGCCGATGTTTGGTAGGGTATTGTTTATTGTCATAACCTACCAAAAAAAAAAAACATTATATTTAATTAATAATAGTTAATAATAGTTAAAAGTAGAAGCTACCAAAAAAATAATTTGCTTTATGTAATACGTTTTCCCCAATTTCCTTTTTTTTTGAATTGTTGCAAAAACTATCACAAAATTTTCAAAAGAAGGTAGAAATATGCTTAATGAAAGAGGATATATTTTTGAACATCTATAAATTTTGATAATTAAAAATGATTACTGTCTGTAAATACTTTTAATTGAGGATGTATTTTGTTACAGTTTAGTGTTTTTTTATTATAAATAAAAGACAAACATTAAGTCTTAGTTTAATGGTTTATGAATAAAATAATAATAATAATAATAATAGTAATACTAACACCATTTATTTCAACATGCAACATACAGCAAAAGGTATAAGCTAGAAATATGTCAAACATACAAGAAACAAAAAATGAAACGAAATTATAGTTCTATAGCCTACGAAGGAAATCGTCCAAGGCATAGCAGCTTAAATTAAGCAAGTATTTCGTAAGAGTTTCTTTAAAGAGATAAAACTTTGATATACATCTTAAGTCATTTGGCAAACTATTATATAATTTGCATCCTATGAAATAGGTACTTTTCTGATAAATTTCTTTTCTATGAACTGCTGGGAAATAATAACTGTCGTTTCGAGTATTGTACTCATGGATTATATTACCACTTAGAATATCCTTATTTTTGAATACAAAACATAAAACATCTAATAGGTATACATCATTAAAAGTTAACAGCGCATTATTTTTAAAATATTCTCTACAAGAGTCCCTATATCCCAAATTGAACATGATTCTTAAACCTCATTTTTGCATTATAAAAACTCTTTCCGATTATGAAGAGAATGAATGATGCCTACTAATTTTTAGTATTATATGTGAATGTATGTATTGGATGTGTACGTATTGCTATGGTTAGACTACCCGCGTTACCGCTGAGTGTATTTTAAGTTGCATAGTTTTGTTGTTATGATTTCTCCGTTCTTTTGATTTCTATGTTCCGAGAATTATTGTATGATTTATTTATTTAAGTGTTGTTTTTTTAAATTAATTCCATTGATTTATTTGACTAGTATTCGCTAGTTAATGCGGATTCTATTAGTTTTTGTCGTTGAGTTGTTTACGACTGCGTTGCATGATTTTGAGAGAGGGTTTTTCGTAAGAAAAACAGTTGTAGAGTTTTGTCAAGGAGTTCCTTGTTCGACTACTGACGTGAGTAAACGTATTTTTGTATTTTTCAAATTGTTGCCATTTTGTAATTCATTTAATATTGAAATTTATCTTCTGTAAAAATTTAGTCCATCAAGGAATTCATATTATAATAATTGTTAATATATTGAAGTGTGCACATTATAGATATAATATCATTTATTATTTTTCTTCAGGAAGATATTTTTAGTTTTTATTCTCTCATTATAGTTTAAAGAGTTTATTTTCGGTTTTTCAATTTTGCTGATTCATTTTAACTATCAATCACCTTGTTTTGGGTGAGTAGGAGCATTGTTCTTGCATTTAGTTTATTTTTTGTAATTTTCTAGTAATTGTACACGCTTAATTTATTTTAATTTGAAACCACGTGGATAGAAATTGTAAGATTTTGGAAAATCTTCCCGAACAAACAAATCTTTTGCTTTGCATAGGAAATAGCATTGTCCTAATTTAATTTAAAATCAAGTGTAGTTTTTAATTTAGGCCAGACCTTCAATTCACGGTTTTTTCTGCACAATCTGTAATTAAACCCATTTTGAATAATAAATTTGATTGTTAATTAACGTCGTTGGGTTAAAAATTCTGTTCTTTTATTTTTATATTCAAAACCTTTTCAATTAATTCAATCAGTACACAGCAGTATGTATCTGTTTGTTATAAATATTGACTTTGAAAATAAAATAAAATATAGAGTTTATGATATAGAAAATACTAAAAATTAGTTTTTACACATATACGTTTAAAACTGCAAAAAAAATGGTTGCTTAAAATATATGCAAATTTGTTTTCAGTGCGTCCTTGGCTCCTTTTCCGTTCATTTGTGTTTTGATAGCTGCGATAGTTTTCACATACATTTTAATGTGTTATTGTGTTTTCGTCTGTATTTTAATTAGTAACTATTTCAATTTTTTCCTCTCATTGTATTTATATATACTTATTTACGACGCATCACTTTATATAAACGAATATTGACGTTTAGTAAGTATTAACCGTTAAAAAATTTTGTTCCTGTAAATTTAAGAGTAATATTTTAAAGATTTTAAGATTTTGAATTTTCAATTTTAATTTCAATTTATGAACTTTAAATTTAAACTAGAAACTCTTTCAATTGTAAAAATTTTCAAAAAATTTCAAACATTTTTCAATTTTAATAGTAAAATCACTTTATAATTTTGACATAAAAAAATCTTCTCATCTTATAGTTGCCTGAAGATGGTTAATTAGTAATTAAAATAAAATAGGAATATGAATGATATGAATTTTTCGCTTTTAATTTAATTTTTGAATTAGTAAATATGTGTTAGTATTAGATAATAGAATATAAACGTAATGACATATATTTTGAAAAAAGAATGAAATTTAATGATGATTAGCAATGCCTATTTTAATAGGGCAAGCTATCACAATTATTTCACCAGCATAATAGTTAAACGTCAAAGCTGTCAACGAATAATTTTGTCTGTAATTCTTTGGCCTTTTTACATCTCAGTGATTGTTTATTTATTTTATTACATATCTGCTTAATATAGTACAGATTTTATTCATAGACCGTTAAAATAAAAGACTGAATGTTTCTCTTTTATTTATAATAAAATACAAATGATCATTGAACATGAAATACATTCTTAATTAAATTGTTTACACGTAGTAATCATCTTTAAATTTTACTTACTTATTACTTAATTAATAATACATTTAGTATAGCAGGTGTTCAAAAACCACCTTTTTCTGTTAAGCATATTTCTATCCTCTTATACAAATTTTAGGGTAGTTGTTTTTCAACAATTCTTCATTCTATTCTACCTATTTGTATATAGTTGTGAATGGCTCTTTATTATACACAAGTTCCTTTACGTAGCTCAAGAAAAAAAAAAAGAAATCAAGGAGAACGTTTTATATAAAACAGCTTGTTTCTTAATAGCTTTCACTTTTAATTATCACCGTAACACAATTACTATGGCCTATCAAATATCCATAATACTATTTTTGTTAATCATAGACGAATGACATTAAATTTCTGTATATTTTCAAAAACGTATTATTAGTTTTTCATTTTATCATGTGATATATTAGTATCGGCTTCATTTAGTTATATTGCGTTTTTATATTAAGCTGACTTGAAAATTAATGGAAAAATAATTAGATAAATTTTAAAATAATTATTTACAATATCCTGCATGAGTCGTCGCAAATGTTTAGTATGAATTGAAAGGGCTTTGCATTAGCTCTAGCGAGAAAAAGAATATCAGGCTGATTTTATTTCGGCTGAACTATGACAATTCGCCGAGCGTTAGTAAATATGTGCTGCGGCCTCGTGCGTAGGTTGGCCTACAGCTGAAGTCGTTCCCATTTCCAGCCGCCCAGTATGCAATACACAGTTTGCAACTTCACACCTTGTATTGTAGTTGGTTGCCGTTATGGCAGAATGACGTTGAATTTTGAAACATACCTGTTATCGACTTATAGTGACTTTGAAAACGATGTGACAAAATCACTAAATAGACTGAACAGAGTAATCTTTTAAGTCTCTTAACTTTTTGTATTTATATAGCACTTTTCTTTTGTTAATTTAATGAAGCCTATTAATGCACTATTATTTCATTGTGCGCGTTGATCCAATGAAAAATCCATATTCATGTGTGAATGTACTATAGTCTACTCCAAAAAAAAAATAACACGAAGTCTTCTTTTTATCCGTCATTAACATTAATATTCATTCCTTAAAATTTTGTATTAATTGACAATTTCTCTTAATTACAATGTCATGTTGCCATAAATAACCCAGGGAGTTGAAGCATAAAATTTCTTGGCGACAGAGAAAGTTTATTAAAACGGACGAAGGATCATGAAAATTTAATCAGTAACTTGGAGCAAAAGTCGGTGACAATTTATATGTATATGTATGTGTGAAAGGGTGCAAAATGTATATAGAATTGATTATTCATGGCCGTATTCTGTATCAAAAGCTCAAGTATAAGATGATTCAACCCACTTAATGAAATTTGACTCGAAGTTTATGTATATGAAGGTAAATTACGTGAAGAGGCATTTCAGCCGAAAAGTTGAATAATAAACGCACCTATTATTGTGCAGACACGTCTGAATGTTTAAGAGGCGTCTAAATTGCTTATATGTATACTCACAATGGTTTCCTTTTATTCACACATTTAAAAAAGAATGTGAGTATTCTACAAACAATAATTATGCTATATAAACTAAAAGATGAAGGATGAGAAAAACAGCTTTTATATTTAATACCCACGCTATAAATGAAACATAAAAGCTGTTTATTGGAAGATATTAACTCGGTTCTATACAGGGTATTCCACGTAATTGGTTCATTAAAAGTTTATGATGTTCTATTGTTTACTTATATATGAGATTTTGGCACCAGTATCTGTTCGATTGGAACTATAAATGTAAAATACCTTAACCAAAATATCACTTCCGGTTGACCGGAAATGGATGTGAACTTTGTTATTTTAAATAGAATGACCTAATTTTTTATTCATTTTTGGATTCTACAACTATAAATACGTCAGTTTTCATTAGCTATTCCTATAGCTACATGTTGCCGTTTTTGAGTTATTTAAGTTTTTCTTTTTTTTTTTAGTCATAATCATTGCATCATTGAAAAATTAATATCTCGGTTAATACTGTAAGTAGAAACTCCAAATTTGCTATATTATGAATGTAGATATAACTCTAAGAAACGGTAAGCACACTTTACATTCTAACATACAGGGTGTTCAAAACTGGGGAACAAAGTGACATATTTTCAAATGCAGAAAACTCAATTTTTTTTAAATAGAACATCCTGTATTTTAATTCGGAATTAGGAAGTAAATATCATCCCCTATCACTTTATATGAGCATTCCCTATACCTATCTTTAATAGATTTTGAGATATGAGCGACTTTTTGTTAAACAGACTAATTGTAAGTATTCTTTTTTTTTAAATAGAACACCCTGTATTTTAATTCGGAATTAAGAAGTAAATATCATCCCCTATCACTTTATATCAGCATTGCCTATACATATCTTTAATAGATTTTGAGATATGAACGACTTTTTGTTAAACAGACTAAGTGGCCCTATCTTTGCGTGTTTGTAGCTGGCTCTGAAATGGATTCACGTCAAATTCATGTATTATTTTTATTTTATTATTTTATTATTTATTAAGTTGACATCCATTTCCGGTCAACCGGAAGTGATATTTTGGTTAAGGTATTTTGCATTTATAGTTCCAATCGAACAGATACTGGTGCCAAAATCTCAAATATAAGTAAATAATAGAACATCATAAACTTTTAATGAACCAGTTACGTGGAATACCCTGTATATGTCATGATTCGAAACCATGATAATGTAATATATGGGATGAGTGAAATAGTGATTCATCAACAATTATATGAAGTAATTAATAATATTATATTATTGATATCATTATTAATAATAATGCAACAAACTAAATAGGAAACAAGATAAGTCACAAAATTAATAAATAATTCTCATTTTTTGAGATACGTTACGTACATAAAAAATTAACAAAACACAATTGTAAACACTTTTTTGGCATAATATTTATTCTAGGCATTTTATGTAGCATTTTTCAATTTTAATTGTGGCGGTACTTATAATTGGCATTCAGAAACAGTAAAATTTAGGTTTGTCTATCATTTAGCCGGCCTACATTTACTTAAAACTTGACAGGCTCTTTCGCAACACACTGAAGAAAACATTGTGCAATTTTTTCCAGATTTGGATAATGGTCTTCATGCTTTTTTTTACCATGAGCGGATATAACCCGAAGAAGGCAACTCAGCCAGAAAGACCTATTGTGCCCTCATTTCCACTTTAGCCCTCTCACTCAGATTGCACCCTATAATACAGGTTCACAATCTGACTGAGAGTTAACTTGCCGACTCTAGATTCGGCGAGTGCATTCCAAAAGGACCTAGCAGCAAGTTGGGACCTGACAAACGTTTTGTGCTGCCATATAAGCTATCACACGTCGGTCCTGGACCTTCAAACCACAGGTCGCTGGTGCCCCTTGCTAACGTGTCAGCTATTGCATTGCCTCTGGTTCCAGAGTAACCTGGCACCCATCTTAATGTAATGTTCCGCCAGCTGTTTAGTTTTCTGTGACAACCCAGTACCACCTCAGAATCAAATCTGACAGCTTGCAAAGCTTTGAGGGCAGCCTGGCTGTCGGAGATGATTTCTACTGTTCCATCCTTGCGCACGCAGTTTGAGATGCCCTCAGCAGAAGTCTGTATGGCAATAATAATAATAATAATTTGGGCCTGGAAAATGGGGGGGAAAGCCCCTCACCGTCGCGTTCTCCGTCCCTACAAATTCTAATGCCCGTGCCATTACGCGTTTTCGAAGGATCGACAAACCAATGGGAGAGACCCCGATTTGGTTTGCGGACGTACGCTATTGCAGTTTCTCAGCTGGGGATATCTACACTGTATCCCCCAGAGAAGCTGAAAACGGGTGAGGTGTGGTCTCCGACTTTGCCGGAGAAACCCTTGCATCCACTACATTTTGCTCTATAAGCCCCTAGGGTTGCTTCAGACCACCAACTGCAGCGAAGGAAGTTCAAGAATGGTCTCTATAGCAGCCGTCAGCGTAGAAGACATAACTTAGATGCCACCAGACTAGCGAGGCGAAAGTTATGCAGGGTACTATAACTTTCGTGTACAGCCAGTGTACCATTGCAAGCTTTAGCCCAACGTTTTACCGAACATACATACCTCTACAGGCCCAGAAGTTCCTAATGGCTTTGTTCATCACATGTTGTAAGTGTGATTTGTACAGCAGTTTGGCGTCTAAAACAACAACCAGATATTTAAGCTCGGTTAATACGATGAAGTTTGGGAAACTGAAGAAGTCGTTTTGCTGGAGAGAGTTGACATTAAGACCCTCTCTTCTACACCACCTCTCTACAAGTCTGAGCGCGACCTGCATACTTTCGGATACCATGTAAATTTCGCGCCGAATATTAATAATCTGCTTCATAAGCGAAACGATTCCTAACACAAGAATTACTCTTCGCAGAGACCAAAGGTTTTTTGCGGTTTGTTTTATAAACCTGGGCCCAAATATTCTTAAGTGAATTTCGCAATTATGAACTTGTAATTTCAATTTTTTCATAACTTAGAAACAGAAGTCATCACAGAAAAATTATTTTTTTAAATTTTCCTAATTTGCTGGTCATCGATAAATGACTAAATTTATTAGAATGCCTTCAGCTCTAATTGTGATTTAAGCTATTTGTTTGGCGAGATTGGTTGTGAACTAATTATAAATCGATGCTTTTGTTTTTACTACTGTTTTGACTTTCGCATAGCTGATTGCTCAAGTAATAACAAGGTTAACAACTACTTTTGGTATAAGGGAACATTACCGGAAGTCAAAAATATTTTTGTTAAACTGACCTATATCCCCAGACTTACTACAAAAAAAAATTAAATCTCGCATTTACTTATTTCTCCATAAACTTTTAATGGAAGCTCGTCTTGTCACACATTGTATATTTGTTTGGGCAATATTTTGAATTGAATTGCTTATCCAACAATGCAGGAATTTTATTATACCTATATCATTCATTTTTTAATTAACTTGTATGACAAAGCATTTTTCTTTTAATATTGTTATTTGTTTTGGCGATAACTTTGACAATTGTGAATGTATGACAAATAGATTTATCTATACGTATTTTATTTGTATGTTTACAAGATCTCATTTCAACAACATTTCAGGAATTTTCCACAAAAAATTGCATTATTATTATTTAATCTTTCTTTTGCTTATTAAGAACAAATGCCATACCGTTACTAGAAATGAAAAATATTACATTAACATCATTTTTTTAGAACTAAAACAATGAAATTTGAAAAAGCACAAAATATAGTAAATTTAAAAACAAGCTCAAACTAATATATGAGGTATAAATTACAATATTATTTTTGGCGCCCAACGTGGTATTCTCAACAATAGATGCATAATTTATTATACTCTGATACAATGGATTAATTTAGGGAACATTGAGATATGCTTAAAGAATACATGCAAGTCTCATTTTGCTACAGACTAACCTTGGCAGAAGTGGGTTGACTCGCTTAAATTTAACGAAATAATTTATTTAATTTTAATTTATTACCTTTGGAATACCTTTTTTGCTATTAAACATGGTTTTACTTTGTTTTTCCTGGTGTATAGTTGCAACTGCTTTTGGATAATAAAAACATAAGTTAATTTTAGACAGTTTACCATTGCAACATACACACCTGTGCCTAAAAATACATGTTTGCGCTAAGGTTAATGTTCCTTATCTTATACCTACACAAACAAACTTCAAGAAAGGTAAACAATTAACGTATTAACATATAGCAGTTCGCGGAGAAACAACTACCGCCAGATAATATAAGATCAAGACGGCAGTTGATTTAAATAGGAAGCACCAAAGGTAAATAGACGGTGTTTATAAGGAGCGAAGGTTTACTGCTCAATTAGATCATTTATAGATAGCAATGAAATGTACTTAAAGAGAAAGTCGTAAATTTCAGGTAAGCTACCGTGCCTCCAATTTTACGATTATCCTATAAAGTGTATTGCAAAATTCACGAAGAAGTCAATATGCAATGAGATCGTAAAATGAAATCCAGGCAGTACGAGGTAAATTGTATTTTTGTTTTATGCCGAGAAATGGTACACATGTAAAATGGGTCGAGAAGATTTGAGAAGATATTTTAAGGGTAATTTATGGTGAATGGAGCTTAACATTTTTTTTTTGAAAATTTATTGTTTTTATATTACTTAGACGTTTAAGTGTGCCGAAATTCATTAAAATCTTTGAGTTTATGGCATACGGGCCTTATTAGAGTGGTCTTTATTTATACGGTGGGAATTATGAAATGAAATAGCAACACCGTTGTAGGATTTATAGTTTAGATTAAAATGAAACGCACGGTGGATCAAAAAGTCTACTTCCACACAAAATCTGAAATGTTGATCTAAAATTTAGATTAGTCATACTATGACTTTTAATAGCAATCTGTTAGTAGTGATGTTTTTAATAAAAAAGTTTACTACGCCGTTGAATTTGGAAACTCTTAAAATGGTTTTAATTAATAATAATAATTTTTACTCATGGTCAATATACAGGTATAATTAGATTGAATGCTCCTCGTAACTACACTGATAAAATTTTTTGTGTATAAGTACTTTTTGTGTGTAAAACTAGTTACTTGCTAAATGTATGTTTACATTTTAACGAAATTTTACATTTAGTAAGTCAGTAGTTTTACACACAAAAAGTACTTATACATCACATTGTCAATTTACATTTTGTACGTGTATTTACATGATTCATCATGTAAAGTGACCAACGATCAGCATGTTAAATTTTTTGTGTACATTTTTTTACCAGTGTACTACTATTGATTACACAGACATTCTATATTTTTAAAGGAATGTTTCCTTAAAATATGATTTTTCAAGTTATTAATATCTGTAAATACATTGGTTAATTTGTATTGTTTAAAATATAGACATTTTAATGGAACTCCATGTCGGATGTGTCCATATATGTGTTTCAAAAATTCTTTTGTATCCTGATTAACAAACACAGATATGTATATTCCCATCGCAGTTTATCTCTATTTTCCGATCATAATTATGAAAAAGCAGCAGTTAATGACGGAGTATTTGTCGATATTGACCCTCGTATGCAATAAACATTCCAGAATATACTGACAACGTAAGGTTAAAATATTTAATTTTATAAATACTTCACGACAATTACATTGAAACGGAATCTTTAAATAAAAAAATGATATATTTAAAATTTATAGTAACAAAATGATTTTGTCATTTGTTACACAACAAATTTATTTAAAAATAATTTTCATTACCACTTTATGATTTATATTTTTTATATATTTTTACTTGAAAAAGCTTTTGCAATAAAAGCGAAACGTCGTTGAACATTTCCATGTGTTTCTAAAGACCTAAAAATCGAGAAAACGAAAAGAAATTGATAAATGTTACATACAATATATACAGGGTGTATCAGATATAGAGGTAAATACAGGTATAATAATATGTAGCAGCTGTAATCATATACAATCAAAAAGTCTTAATGCACAAGGGGTCTATCTGTAAGCATTAACGAGAAAAAAAATATTTTGTAAATGCCGTGGGCTAAAGCCGCACCTGTGCCCAACCCAAATGCTGTCCCGAGTATACCCCCACATACCACTATCATTCAGCCATTACCGCTGTGAGTTTTGTGTGAATCGCCGCTTGGAGTGCAAGCCACTTCGAACATTTCATTTAAATTCTTCTCGTCTCGAAAAAACGATCCTTTTCAGGACCATCATGCTTTCATATAAAGAAAATCGAAGCTTGATGCATCGGCAAAAATGCGGGAATGTATAGATTCATTTTCGCGCGATATCATAGTGAAAAGGCGTGTTTGCAATTTTTCTGTATCTAATTTATTTCTGTGTAATTCGATTCAATTCATTTTGCGTTATATGATTAAAAAAATCCAAAAGAACTAACTCTCGATTCGACAAAGTAAAAGAAAAATATTTACGTTTTTTATAACTACTGAAGTCGCATATCCGGTGAAACTTGAACGTCTTATCAGGATATTAAAAATAATACTTTGTAGACTTACGTAGAATGCTCTTGACAAAAAAGGAATGTTTATTTTATAAAAAGAAGAAATTTAAAATGCCTCAGTTTTGCTATTTATTCAGAATGACGTTAAATGAACTTGGACATACCATTAAGAATAATACTAAATGAGCGCAATGTATTTATACATAATACCACGTTTAGCGGGTGCTTAACATGACGTTTCCTTGCATCAGGTCCGGACTAAAGAATTATTGGCTCTAAATTTTACTCTTTTTTATTCTTTAATGATGACATCCGGTTTCGGTGGGTTTGTGCTTTATATGTCGTGTAGTTAACACCCAAGCAAAATTTACTTTTTTATTTGATACACCCTGTATAGTTAAAATAAAAAAAAACATATGTAGGGCTAAATAGTCATTTACAATAGATACCAAGAATTATTATCTATATACATCGTTCAGATTCAAGTTGATAATGCGATTTCAGGCTGACATATCCTTCTAAACTTCTTTATTTTAAAATGGTTACGATTAATATTATGGCTTCCGTCTAAAAAAACTCAAAATCGTGCTTCTGCAACAAATTTAAAAAAAAAAATACTAAAATTAGTAAGATTTACTTCTGAATTTATCCAAAATGGTCACAACAAATATTAATCGTTTGCCCTACAATTTATATGTACGTAATTTCATCTGTGACAAATATTAACTTCTAAATATGAAGTTGTAATAGATACTACATACTAAATCATAATTCCGATATCGTAACTTTTTTGGTTAGAACCTATTTGTATTTATATTTGGGAAATATAATATAATGCATACCTACTTCTGAAAACATGTTACGGTTACGTTTGCACCTAGCTGAATATAAGATAGTATGCCCTTCAAAGTACTACATTAAATTTTAAGAACAATTGATAAGTATATATACAAATATCTGAAAATGCCTATTTATAAAACTAATTTACCTAATTCCTTTATATAATAAGTCACACTGAATCGCTCACCCAGGGATCAAGAATGAACACGCTTACGCGAAACCTACGATTGTTTGTGACGCATCACTATTACATTACCACGTGATATCATTGAGCCAATAATAATAACCCAATAACCAATCATATTGTGGCGTATGAATTTCGTATTTTCCATGATATCTATAGTTTTACCGGAAAATTCAAGTAAAGACAAATACTTAAATATAAAAGATCCTCATATTTCTACGGTAAAATTAATAGATCACTAGTAAAATTGCTTTTAAAGTGCACTAAATACTCAAAAAAAAAATGTTAATTTTACTCTTTTAAGTAAATTTTGATGGTAAACACAAAATTGTACATGTTGTTTCCTGTATTTTGCTTTTTAATTTTTGTTACATCTTAAACTTACATGAAAAAGCTATAAATTTTACTGAAATCTCTTTTCCCATCCTAGAAAAATCATGTAAATCAAAATTTACATGATATATTGAGGTAAATTCACAACGTAATATTCCTGATTTGCCATTGCAAGATTACTGCAATTTTTTACAGTGTGTAATGAAAAGAAAGAATCCGCTGAAATATTCCAATCATTGTGGACAAGTATATCAAGCAACAGCAAAAATAATACTTAACTACGGATTTTTCAATGTTCTTCATAATGCGTTTTCTCTCGTTTTCCTACCATCAAAGATATTTGCTACGAATATTTAAGACACTCGGCGCTTGCAAACTTTTTATTAAAATCCAACGATATTGTCTGAAACCCCCAAACGCTTAACTATATTGCGGGCAGGGCTAAATTCTCATTATTACTTTAAATCACGTTCTTCTACTACAATTTAATTAACACATTAATTAAAGCTTAAGTGTGGGAACATCGCGAAACTTTTCTGTTCGCAACTTTTAAGATTTCCCATTATCGCACTAATTAATCTAATTACCTTCAGATGTCGCCAGTCGCACAAAAGGTTTATTATCTCGTCGTCGTTATACTCCCTGTTTCGAGTTGTATCTGAAGGGTACTCGGTCTGGACTGTTGATATTAACGCTTTAAGGAAGTTGAAATTGTAACGGAAAATGCGATACGGATGGTGGATCATTTCGAGAGGATTTTCCCAGCCGGGTTTTCATTTTCCCAACAAGCGGATTTCTTCCACCTGGGCTATAATAATTTCCAAGCATAATGTGCGGAAATGATATTTCTTTCGTATACGAATACGTATATCTATGTATGTATGTAGGTTTGGCAAATTTAGAAACCTCCGTAAAACGCAAAATATGAATTCCCCTCTATTTTTCGTAACTTCTTTTTTTAATTAAATTGCCTCTGGTACAGTTTGAAGATTCATCATATGGTTTTCAAATTTCATAAATAACACTTGGGATTTGTGTGATATAATGCATTTTTTCTACAAAAACTGCAAGTAAATGCTCTTTATTTGAGGTAATATTGTCAAATATTACAAAATAAAATACACAGGGTGAGTTTCTTTTTTTCACTATTTGCAGGGGATCTCGAACACTATAATAAATACGTATTAGGTTAAATGGGGAAGAAGTCTTTATAAGCCCAATCCAGATATATTTTTCTCAATTTAAGGAATTCCGTGGTATACTAGATATTTGCAAAAAATCTAAACCCTTTTCAGCGCTGTAATTTTATTTATAAAGATAAAAAAAGAAATCAACATTGTTTTTATGAAATTTAATGTTAAACAACGATATTTTCTTAATTTTTTTCATTTTGCATTTCCCAAATAAAAGTAATAGGTGGGTATACAGGCTGATTCAAATTATGTAAGTGCGTACCATTGCTATCTCTGTTATTATTGATTCTAGAAAGTAGGTTAAATTAGCAAAGTTGTTACGTTCAGTTTTATTTTCTTGTACGCGTGGCGTATAGCTAGGGTTATCGCCTTCTCGCTGACCGTCTTCTGTATATGGACTCTATGTTTATCATTGTATACTCCTATCTCAGGGTCACTCGGTCCGTATCGCCTCATAGATGTCGCATATTGTGCCGTTTTTGGTCATCCTTTTTTGTGGGCTGTTATCGGGTATGTCATCTGAGGACTTTCGGAATTTTCCGTAGGCCCTCTCTCTGCAAGTAATTGTCGAAGCGAGCGAACGCGACTGCGGGTTGATTTTTCTGGAGTGCCTTTTGGAAGGTTTTTATCGCTCTTGCGGATTTATTAATCTACTCGTATTAATTGTTTTTGTGGTGAAATTTAGCGTCTTAGACGCCGTTTTCGTGTATCAACGAAATTATTACGGATTGTGGTTTCGGCAAGTTCCACGTTTCACTTTGCTTTGCGTCAATTGTGCCCTATTTGACCCTCAAATAGGTAAGTCCTTTCGTTAATAGTTCTCTTTTTTTGGTAGCTTACTCTGAGGTTTCTGCGATCCTCTCGTATAGGGTTGTGGTACGGGACGAGATACCAGCGACCACACGTGCCACCACGTGTTGATACCCCGTACACCGGCAAAGGAATTTCCGACGGCTTTGCAGCGATATACGCCGTTTGATTCAGCGAGTGCCCCGCTGCCAGCTGAGAGACACTCAGGAGCGTCAGTTTGATGTCCGGCCTAGCCCCGAGGTAGAACCAACGTCATCCTCGCGAGGTAGGATTGTTTTAAATTTGTCCTTCACGCCATCGCGGGTTAGACACGCGGAAGCCGCTCCGACCTGGGGACTCGGAACTTTTTTTTTTATTTTTCCCTGTGACGGCCGTGTACCGAGTTTATTTTTATTACGCTTAATTTTTGTCTTATGTAGTTCAGCTCTTAAAGCGATAGTCTCCCTGTAAACTTTGTGTACGATTTAACTTCCTTTTTTTTTACTTTCATTTCAATTTTTGAACGTACAATATACCGTAGAGATCGCTCTACTTGTCCCCTCAGGACAAATAGTTGTTTTTTTTATATATTTAATTTATATTTTCGGCCTTCAGCCTTTCAGAGTGGCATTACCCTGTGGGGTTGCCCCTTTCTAAACTTACGTGAACAGTTGTGTGCGCATTACGGGTTGCCCGAACCCCTATCTTTGTAATATTTTTACTGACTGCTGTAAACCGATCAAGATCTTGGTGGGGTGGTATATGTGTTTATATTATATTAAGCGTATTTTGACAATACTTAACCTTGGGGTTGTCCTAAAAGGGCCCGCCCCCTGTTGCGCTATACATTTGAATGTCATACTGTTTTCTAGTAAAAGTCACTTTCAAGTGTTAACGATTTTAATAAATTTTGATTCGTTACAATTTTTTTTGTTGTTGTTATACAGCAGTCGCCCACACCTGCCGAAGGTGTTTGTGTATCGGAACCGGCACGACCATGTGCGAACTTGGAGCTTGGCGCCACGGAAGCTCCTTTCCGATCCACGCGTGGGGTAAGTGAGGACGATTACCCCCCAGGTAGGTCCATGTTTTCGGTACCACCTGGACTCTAAGCTGCTACCCTCCCTGGTACCACTTTATTTTCGGTTACTTTGCGTCTAAACAAGCACGGGTGAGTAGCAAAGTATTAGGTTTTTAACGCTGATTAATATGCAATATACGAAAAAACAATTGAATGGCGCATTTCTAAGAATTTTTTTTGACTTGAACACCCTGTATCTATATTGTTTAAAAAATGAAGGATATTTTAATCTGTTATGCAAAAGTATCAATACAATATTGTCTTAAAACGAATAATAAAAAAGTTATGATGGTTTTTATTTTGTAAAATGTAGAGCAGTATCAACTTTTAACAAAACAGATACATGTCTTTGTGGTTGATGTTTATTTTAACTTATTACATCTTAAAATAATGTCGTTGAAATTAAATTGAAAAGGAAAAAGTAAATGCATAATTTATAAATACTGTTCAAAGGTATCCTTCATTCTCAATACATTTTCGTGCTCGTTTGAGCACACTTTGGGTAGCTCTTAAGATTGTCCTTCCATCTAATTGGCGGAAAACCTCCCCAACCTTATTTTGCAATTCGTTCACGTTGTTGTAGTGGGTTCTGTATATCTGATCTTTTAAATATCCCCAAAGAAAACAAATCTAAAGGTGAAAGGTCAGGAGAGCGGGCTGGTTATCGAATTAGCTCATTTGTACCAATCTACTTATCGATAAAGATGATGTCCAGATAGTTGTGAACTATGCGGCAGTTGTGTGCCGGAGCACCGTCCTGTTGAAAGTACAAATTTTGGCGCATCAGGTAATTGACGTTATCAAGGAAATCCTTTAGAACGGTACGAATACATTTCAGATATCTCTCTCCCGTCAATGGACCGCTGTAAAACACTGGACCAACGACTGTCGAACCAATTAATCCGCACCAGACATTAAAACTAAATCGAACTTGTACAGCATGTGGACGCATTATAATAAATTCTCTTGCGACCAGTAGTGTTCATTCTTCTTATTGAATATTCCTCTGTTGGAGAAATTTGTTTCATCACTCCGTAAAATATATTGTGCTCCATTCAAATTTTCATCCCAAAAATTAATAAACCGTTCTCAGAAAGCCCACCTCCTATTGGAATCTCCTGGTTGTAATGTTTGTGAGGTTCGGTACTTAAATGGGATATACTTATCCGTTTTTAAAATTCTCTGAACTGACGCGATCTGGCTGCTATCGTAAAGGATACTGTTCTGTATAATATTCGACAGTCCTTATTGAATTTTTGCCATTTACAATGTATCCTTCCAGCACATCGCATTTCTCCAAATGAGAAAATACCATGGTGAGGTATTATCTAATACTTAGAACTAAATATAACGAAAACTGTTCAAGCTACTCATGATAATAATGTAATAATAACAATTAGAAGTAAAAAAACACAACACAAAAATGAAATAGCCAACTTTTTTTAATAATTAAATGTGTAAAAGATTTAAAATCAGTGCGTTTTTGACAGTTTCAAACAACATACTATTTGTTTTGACTTAAAGTGAAAGAAGCCTACTATAAATTTTACATATATTTGGCATCAATGAAAAACCACCATAACTTCTTTATTATTCGTTTTAAAACAATATTGCATTAAAGCTTTTGCATCACAAATTAAAGTATCTTCCAGTTTTTAACAATACACAGGATGTTCAATTAAAAAAAATATAAATTTCAAAACTTTGCAGAAATGCGTCATGCAATTGTTTTTTTCGTATATTGCATATGAACCTACTTTCTAGAATCAATAATAACAGAGATAGCAATGATGCGCACTTAATTTGAATCAACCTGTATACTAATAGTGCATTTTTCCTTGCAGCGTGTATGGTGCAGCATTTATTTTAAGTAATAACAGGACGTATACACTATTATTAAGTTTAATGAAAATAATGTCTTGTCATGGAAAACGCGATATAAGCAATGACATTCGCTCAACAGGGTTATTATAGTTAGTTTTGTCGGTAGCTTAGTTACTTTACGAAGTGAGCTGCTATTAATCAGAATCCTTCAACATCACTGCAGCAAATTGAAACAAAACACTGCTACCTCACAATGCATATAGGAGTGAGAATTTAGTCAAAACATAAGAACTATCCTTATATAAAATAAGTTGGTCAAACTCTGTACCCTGAAGACGATGAAAAACGATTGAACTTTTGTGATTGGTCCATAAATACGTGCCATGAAAATAACAACATTTTGATGTAGGTCTTATGGACCAACAAAACAACATTTTGAAAACTGCAGGATGTTCAATAAAACTTTAACTGAAAATCGATATATGTGATTTCTTAGGAAATATTTTGACAATATCTTACAGTAATTAAATTTACAGCTTCGTACAAATTTATAGTGGTTTCAATACGACGGTGCCTCACTTCACTACCAGGCACAGGTCAAAAGATATTTAACTAAATTATTTCCAAACTCGTGGATCGACAGAAATGGTTCTGTTTTATAGCAGGCACGTCCTCAGATGTACCACGATTAGACTCCTTCGCTTTGGAGCAATAAAAGATCTCGTATATGTGCGATCATATGCATCCCAAGAGGAGTTATTGGAAGCTGTTATTAATGTAAGTAGATGGGCGTAAATTTAGGAGAGCTATTAACCCAGTGTTGAAAAGATATATGCCCGTGGATAATAATGGTGGGCATTTCAAACACTTAAGTAAATTTAGGGTATTGCCTGTTATTGATTATTAATTCGTTTAGCGTTTTTATTGTTTCTTATGCTTTATTTAATACTAGAATTTTTTTTCTTTTCTATGTGATAAGATTTTTGTTAAGCATAATAGTGTATGACACACACGAAAATTGTACGAGATTGTACGCAAGGGACGTGATATTTGAAATAACTATCGGAACTCTTAAGGTTCATACCGATCAATGCATCATCGGTATATATTGATGAAAGCAGTGGAACCAGGATAATTTAGGATAGTGTCATTATGGGAGAAGATTAGAGAGAGAGAGAATTAAACAAACGTTCTACAAACGAAGTAACACCTGTGTTATCACTCCATCATCTTTTTCTACCTTATCCTTGTTCTTGAAGATACGCAAGAAGAAAACAGATATCTCTGACTACTCCTACAGCAGCAATACAATACCTCCTAGACCTCTCTCCTTTCCATTTGGTGGTAATAGTGTAATGGGAAGCCTGAAATTTATTTTGTTTTAAATTTAATTTATTATTTTTGTCCTGGAAGATATTCGATTTCATCTTATTTAGGTAAACACGTAAACAGTTGGCATTAGTAACGTAATTTTAGTTGTATTTAAGCTGTATATGTGTGTGCGCGGTAAGATAAGCGGCGTCATGGGCATCCCAGGCGAATCACATCATTTGCTGCGAATCACAGTATTTGGTTGCGAATCACGCGGACAGCGTACCGTCTCTGGATGTGGGACAGCCTAAGAAAGCGAGTGGGGACGCGTAGGAACATTGCGAACAAAACAGTCGGCACCCAGCGCTTGAAGCGTGCAAACGTAGTAGTCGTCCCAAGGGCGGTTGTACAAGTACAAGGACCCGCCATTATGTGCTGGTCACACCCCTAGATATACAGGATGTCTGTTTTAATGTTAAAATTAAAAAAAAAACACAAAATCATGTTTGCTTGCTTCTCTTTGTGTATTTTTTCTAGACGTTCACAATCATGTTTTTTGCGATTACAGCGCAATCTGTTACGAATCGAAAAAAGAGTTTCAAACAAAAACCACATACTTGGTGGCGTAGAATCCGAATCTGCAATACAAAATGGGGGTTCCCATTTCAGATTTCAAAATTGTCCCCCCTCCCACTCTGGGGAGGTGAAGTGGGGGATCAAGTTCGGCACCATTCAGTGAGCCCCCTACATTATAACAAATCTTATTAAGATCCTTTTTTGATTTGATGCAGTGTTCCGCTGCATATTCCGTTGTCTCAAGATAAAAAACTCACCCAGTATATTATAAAACGCATCGCCTAGCAAGCTGTTAGGGCGACGCGATAGCAAAGTGTATTGGTACCCAGTTGTGTTTGTTATAAAAGCACATCGGTGCCGCGATCATAAAAGTGCTTATTTCTGTGTTGAATCACTGCTCGCTAGTAAATCTCCTGGCCAAAACAGTACGACGACATAGCTGCACCAATCAAATTTCCAGACGAGACCGCCGTGTGGGCCGAAGAGCACACCGAACACGCCAAGACCACACCCATAGCCGAAAACACCGCCAAATACAACCCCAAGTTTTTTTTTATTTGCTTATTATTTGTAAAATTGAAAATTATAATTTTATTTATTGTTTATTTTAAATTTAAGTTAAAAATAAGTTGATTTGAATTTTGACTTTTATCTGTACAAAAAGAATTAATTCTATCAGCCAGCCAGAGACCTGTACAGATTAGCGTAGGGTACTAGCATTCTAAAATGGTTAGTATAATTTAATAAAGAAAACTAAATACTAAAAAAACGCTGCAGTGTTTCTGGAGACTCCTTGTCGGACGGCTCCCACAACAAAAAAGAAAAACAGTCTTGATCCTTGAACAGTACAGATGGATCCAGAACCACCTGGGTAGTCATACAAAAGAAATTCAAGGCCAGAAAAACCTCATTTTATTAGAGATACAGTATCAAAAATTTTAAATTATATCCGATATAATAGACTATAGAATTGATTATTTTAGGTTTAATTCTATAATTTTTTATTCATGCACAGCCCCTTCTGTTAAATGGGAACGCTGCTTTTGGAAGCTAAATTTTAGGTTGTGGAGGGGCATTTACGACCTCACTGTATATGAGAAACTTGGGTAAAAGTTTCCTGTGACCAAAAAATAAAGTGTTACTGCTAATCTTTCTTGTATTGCTAGGCTTCATAATTTGTACGTTTCGAAATCTTTAGTTTTAATAAATTAAGCAGAACATTAAATAGTTTTGATGTGATTTTGCAGAAATTTCGAAAATGTCCACCGTCTTTACTTTAAATTCCGCGATGAGGTGACTTCCCCTATACCTGTTTGTATCTTTAAAAGACGCTCTCGTCTACGCCTTGCCCTACATTTTTTCTTTTTTCTTAATAAAGAATTAAAGATTATTCCTGCACTCGCCATTAATAAATCATTCACTTTGCAGCTCGACATTATTACCATCGAACCGCATCCAACGCTGTCGACCTCACATTTGAATCTTGGTGTGGACGGCAAGACCAAACCCTTTCGAATTCTTTCTAACGGCATACGCTCCTCCCATATTTATATTTGGTGTTGGCATTGGCGTTGGGGTTCGCACGTCGGCCTGGACGCAGCTTTAGGATATAGCAAAGTCGTAAATAAATTCATACCACAAAACCCAACCGAAATTACATACGATTGTCTGTCGTTAATCTGCTTTTTTTATCACAGAAATTCGAAGCACGCACCTTGAAGAAGCATTTTCTCTGGTAGGTTGTATTATTGATTATCATAAAACATGATTATATTTAATACACAACGTGGCGCTCATAAATGGCCCTATATTTCACTAAATTCATTTAGCAATATATTAAATTATTGCGATGCCGATGTCGGTGTAAGTTACTCAGGCAACATTCAGGGACTAAGACTGTATTTCAACGTACATAACGGCGCGCAAGGCCGAAAACCACATCCGTAAACGACCAGTCTGTTAAATTTGAATGTATGTATAATTCAAGTTCATTATAGCCTAGGTAAGGGCGGCCGTGCAATCAGTTAAACCAACGTTCTCTATGGAGACTGAATTAAGGAATCCATACTGAAACTGAATACGTCACGAACAAACAAACATTTCCCATCTCAGATAAATTAGACTAACACAATGTTTACTAATACATTAAACCTACTTTTGTTTTGTGTGAAACGCGGTAGTTATTCTTCTGCATTAGGTAATATGAATGATAGGTTTATCTATACTATTCCATTAAGTTCAGGTTATTATTGGTAGTGCTGCGTTTGATTGAAATTGACGTATGCGTGTGTAAGTACGTGTCCAAGCTCGACCTACAAATCTCCCGTCAGATCTACTGATTCGCTTCACCTATTTGTGCGTAGAACACGAAGATTTATTAGATTAACTATTTCTATCTACACAGATTGTTCGTTGCCTGTCAGATATAATAGTTGGATATGCACGGTTGCGTATATTGACATGAACATAGAAAGACCATAAAATCACAAAATGAAAAACAGAATATTTTAATTTGCGCTACAGTCGAACCAAAATCGAACACATCCAGGAAAAAAAAATGCAGAACAAATTAATGTTTCGTACAATCCCTCACTGAGAAAAATGGGTTAATACCTGCAACTAAACGCAGTTTCCTGAACGCAAGTTCTTATTGTAAATAGTGCTCTTATTATTGGCTATTATACAGCGTACCTGACAAATTCTTGTGTATTAATCGTAATCAAACTGTTGATATGTGGTAAGTAACGTATTACTTGTGACTATTGGTACGGTATCTAACTACAGCATATACTTAGTACAAGAACAATAATACTAATTGCTATTAAACTCATGTATTTTCATAAATAAGTAGCAACTTGCCAGATCTATGATTATTTGAGTTTTGCTACACCTCGTGTGTTTTCGGGGAACCTTGGTAGTTTTACCGTTTTTTTGAGCATTACCGTCATATGAATCACGTACACGCGATGGACGGATAAATCTCCCGTACTTAATAAAGGTGTTTGCTTATTAATACTCGATAATACCTGTGAAATAGAAGAATTGCTTTCATCTTGGGGCTTCAACTCCACTACTTAAATTAATTTTACAGAGGTAACATACGTAGATCATCTTTTGATATGCACCCTTTATAATCATAAACAATATATTAGAATGTATTAAATATTTAAGAGTATTAGCAAGCTGTATAAAGATTCCATTCAATCAGTTGGAGTAATTGTTATCCTCTAAAGCTTGTTTTGAAACGTCTGTTCAGGTTATTCCGTTATTTACTTGTTGTTTGTTGTTATTATGTAGCTTAAACATTACATTACATTCATATCAGGTAGTCACTGTGTTTGTCCTATACAAATAAAACTATACTAATAATACGCTTTTTTCTTTAAGTATTTATGTACCATCTTTAGCAAATTAAATGCGAATTTAAGTCCACAAATCTTGGATTATTAATGCAATCGTACAGTACACTGAAATAGTAATTAAAAGTTATTTGCAAACAATTTTGAATTACGCATTGCCCGGTATGCAGTACTTATAGTTGCGGTTGCATAAATAATCGAAGATTTGTGGAGCTTTTTTTGTACTTTATCAATTATTCACACAGAGTACACAATAAGCTATTTAATAATTACTTACTAAACCTCCTAGTTTCGTACGCTAACCATCATTGAGCAACAAATTTAAAGTGAGTATATTGCATATTTGTATTACATTACCTTTTATACATCAGGTATTTAGTGAATGTGCAATTGATACTGTTTCCTTATCACAAGTAATCTAAAATAGCTTGTATTAATTATGAAGGTGTGATAGCCATTATAGAATAGTTCATTCATAGCGATACATCTACTTGACATGAGCAAATCTTTTACTTACCGCAACTGCATATATTCTTTGGCTTAACTACTTTAGTTCAATGATCATCAGTAACTTCATAAATTACCGCGTACAAACAGACGTAAGTAATAACTTATGTTAGGATGCTTCTTGTTTAGTATCAGCGTTTAGGATCTCATTTTTACTAGTGCTAAGTAATTTGTGCGTTTGTCCCCTATTCAGCTGAACTTCTTACTTACGATAATTATATTTTTATTTATGATTATTAAATATTTTTCTCAGTGCGTCTGTAGAGTTTTGAACAAAAATAAGTATATGATATATTTTCTGATGATAAATAGGACAGATATGACTTTTGTTGTAGTTATCGAATGTTGCACCAACTTTGTAAGAAGTACTTTACCTACCGGCGAATCGTCTTCTGTGCTGCATGGACGTGACAATCTTTACCTTAGATGCTAATCTTTTAGGTGACCACATAATTTTTATGAAACACTAATGTTACCGTAGACATTTGGCTTTCCAGCGTGGAGATTCTTTTGAGAATAATCTTTTCCCCTTTATTGGATTTTGCACAGAATCTTGTTTTTTCCATAAAAAGTGTATTGGATCCTTTATCCATTTTTTGAAGCCAATTTATTTGCCTAACGTTGCTTTTTTTCTTTCTGAAGATAGCTCATCTCATGTTTAGAAGTAATTTTATTTTTAAAAAGTGTACAACCAAATATACCATAAAGGAAAGTCACTAAAATGACATTTTCTGGTTTTTAGGAAAAGTATTATATAAATATTAAGTTATTTCTCCTAATACATGTAAGAATAAGAATAAGGCTAGTTTAATATTTCCTTGTTCCTTACTTCTTTTGATACTAACATGAATATAATAAGAATGGGTCTTTATGAAAATTACATTTGACTACAACATAATATATGTAATTAGAATAGGATCGAAGTTCAGTCAAAAATACATATGATTGCTCTACCACTTAACCCCAAATATATATAAAACAAGTTTTGAAACGCACTGGTAAATTGTTATAACAATTTGTCAATGTTGTATGAAAATAGACCGCCTGAAAAAAAGTTGTAAGGTGATGTAGTGTAGTAAGGAGACACTTGTAGCGTAAATTTAGATTTGTTTCTATTTCGACCTTGCAATAAAATTTACAGAAAATGGTTCTGGTGGTTTAGACTTCATTTTATCTTTCTTCTTTTTACTTATTAGTTGCAATAAGAAATATTTTAACATTTCTCGCAATCTCTCCTTTAGTTCATACTTTGATGGTTCACTTGTTTTGTTTATTAATTGTTGAGTTGTTTGTGTTTGAAAACATTTGTACTACAGAACAGAATATAGGCTGCACTTAACAAAGCTACATCTTTCTTCTTTTTTTGCGCTCAAACAATACCAAACTTTCCAAAGAACCAAAGAGCCCATTATACAACAATAGTAGCAATGCATTTTTACTAATTATGTGTGTCTATACATTATGATTCTAAAAATATGGAGTAATAAAAAACAATATTTCAATAAGGTCAGATATATTTGCCGTTTAAAATGTGCTATATATTTTTTTACATGTGTGTTTATAAAATACAATATTATGTTTAGAATTATATTGTAATATTATTATTCTAATAAAATATATCTTAGCATAAAGGATTTAATAATAATTTATTTCCTACAAGTAATACCCAATTACAGGAAAAGCATAATGCACATATCTGCAATATATATTACGCATGCGTTAATGATATAAGTTAAATAAAGATCAAGCATTCAAAAAAAAATGCATAAATTCTTACGAGCTAGACTAGTGAAAAATTTATAATAAAAGGAAGATAATGGGATATAAAAACAAAGTAGGTAGCAAATAAAATAGAAATCCTGGTGTAGTCTTGGTGTAAAGCATTGTCAGATAGGTAATCAAACTTGCTGTTGCCTATTCTTAAACAATATGTTTTGAGTTTTGAAAATTTTGGTCGTATATCTGCACTAAGGGAAGAAGACCTTTATATAATCGTAAGTTCTTTAATAGTTTTCATAGTATAGAGTTGGTTCTGGATCTTGGAGCATGCGGCATTTAGTTTATTACAGATTTTCAGTACCAAATTTTGTCAGAAACCATTTGCTACCTCAAAATTCTTTTTCATTTGATTATGATAATCACCAAAATATCTGGCCAACTTGGTGAAAGGAAACCTACAGCATATTGTAAATATCACATACGGTTCCACTTGCCAACGTACGAGTGAGTATCAACAAATAATCATTAGAGAAACTGAAAATCTATTAGACAAAAATATCACACAATAATTCTTAAGCTGTTTCTCTGATCTGTCTGATTTCCCCATAAAAAGATGGCTATATCGCGCTAGCTTATGGATGAAATTACCAAAATAATTTAACAGGTGCAGATTGAAACATATGGCCAATTACCATCTCTTTTGATTACTTAAAATCTTCTCTTCTGCATATTTTGTAGCTTTCCTCCTAATTGTTCCTAGATTAATTGCACTAAACATACTCAGAATGCCAAAATTAACAACACATACATGGTCTTGTACTTATGTGCTGTACACTTTAGTTTTGAAATACAAGATGAAAAGTAATTCGTGCGATTTGTACTAAAAACGTTTCTTTTATTTCTATTATTTCTTTTGTTACTCTGATCAAAGCAAATGATGCACAAGCATTGATTTTAAATTCTTTAAATTTACTTATATCTAATCTGTAAAATCGCAAAAATCTGATTCGAATCCTGAGAAGAGCATTTTTATTTTAATTAAATTCGTTTAAGTTAAACGAATTTCACGTAAAAAAGAAATGACGCACAAACGGCACAAAGTAAAAGTGCTAGTGAGGTGTTCAAGTCTTTTTTACTGTCGGTTAAAGGTTTTTATTGCCAAGAAAGAAAACCAATCCGACTAAATTGATGAATTGATTGATTGAAAAAAAATGTCTGGAGATTACTTTGTTCAAACTGCTTAGAGACTTGTAGCAGAATACTGAACTGAGTGATATATTTGAGCGTATATACTTATGAAGGCAGTAATACACTGTGACCTAAAAAATCTGTTGTATTCGCTATTGTTGCTGCATTTACACCTAGCCCGGTAACTCTTCCTTTTTAAAAAATGCAAGTTGTGGGAAGATCCCCATTTTTTTCCACGATTTAATAAGGCTTCAGTTATAGCAACTAGCCAATAGAAATAAATACCTCATTCTGTTTTTCACATAATCTGCATTTTGCTTCTTGTGCTTTCTCAGATACCTCTTCAGTTTGTAGTGGTTTGGCACCACATTGATACGCGGCTATTGTTTGTAGTTAGATTAATAGGTTTTATGGATCTTTTTCGATTATATGTTCAAGAAGAGGCTTTAGCTTACCTTATTTCTTAGACATTGTCTATCACAATATTTGGATATCTTCCGTTCTGCTTCATTTTTTTAATTTCTCCAATATTGCTTATACCGAAAAAGCTGTCGGAGTATTTATCTAAACCAAAATATGTAGTTCCATATTCTTGTTTTAGTTCTCTGCATGTTTAAGATTTATTTTGTTGCTTTCGTTCGTTCTTGTTAAGTTTTGTAATAATTCTTTCTTTCAGCATGTCTTTTGTGAGACGCATTCCTAATTTGGCCACCTCTATTTCTTTTCCATTTATATTCCACAACTCTTTCGCTGCACTCTAAACCAAATGTAAAGAGAAAAATAAAGTTTAGTACCCAGTTTAACATAACTGCCGATGAGTAGGTTTTCATTGCCCCTCTTTTCCACACAACGGTTAATCTTTGCTCTTTAAAGATATTAATTCCTCTGCTAGCCACTAGCCACCAGTAATAACTGGTGGTGTATTAAAACAAAGCATTTTTTTCGGATTGGATTCTTTGGCCTTGTTGGTTACTTCAAACTCGTGCCTATTTTTGGTAAAGTTATTTTCTAAAATGTTGGAACTTTAGCTTCAAATTCATATCCTGCCCCTTACTTCAGACAAGTAATTCTGCCAGATAAGTCTCTTCACGCACACCAATATGCGCATCAAGCAGGGAAATTCAGGGATCTTGCATTAAACAATCTAGTCTCCACGATTTCGAACTCGAATCCAAAGAAGTAGTAATGCCAGCATTTGTAGACGTAGACGGAGCATTAAAACAAAACAATTCCCTGACTAAAGCGCGAAGCGTAGAAGCGATTATAACCGCTATGCCTTGACAAAGAGGCTTGCCATAACGATTGAAAGCGGAGAATTAGTTAAGTTCAGCTCAGACAGAGGATATCTGTAGGAGACGATTTTATCCTGCTATGGTCACTACTAGGGGACGACATGCTAGCTATCATCGAAGCGCTTAGAGCCAATATGCAGGCCTACGTTGACGATATCCTACTACTTTCACGGGAATCGGAGGAAAAGAAAATTTTCTCAGCCTTCCAACAGGTGATTAGCGCCGTTTGTAGCTGCAACAGCAGGGATAATCTTAAGTCGGGCAAAATCGCGGTAATACGGTTTACCAAGAAAATGAGACTGAACACTTGATACCATTTACTATTCAAGGTATCAAGCTTGCATTTGCTGATAATATTTGATAAGAGACTATCCTGCAATTCATATTCGGAAAAGATCACTTACAGGGGAAGACTAGCTTTATGAACATGTCAGAAGGTATGTGTGAAATTTGGGAACTATCTTCAAAGGTAGTTTATTGGCTCTATGTGATAACATTACCTCCATCCATAATATATAGGGCGATATGGTAGAAGATAAACCAAACCAAAGTCACAGCAAAATTCATTCAAAGGATGGCAAATATGGCAATAACGGTAGCAATGTCTTCCGTTCCATCCTTTGCATTACAAGCTCTTCTGGACCTACCACCCTTGCACATTATTGTGGAAAGGAAGCCCAGACTAACAGCATTTCGCCTATAGCACATAGGGAATCAATCGCCACATGGTAATGTCTGTGTAGTCAACAAGCTGTAGTAATCATTACTTCTAAGGGCATCCTGCGAATGCTTTCAGACATGATGTGTGCTCAACCAATAATCGATACATACTTCATTGCTTTCGTTTCAAATAGAGAGGAATAGTAATGCAGTGATAAAACACTGACGCAGGCAACACACATATTAGATAAGATATTACAACTTTGAACAACACTAAAATCTGGCATCGAGATGAGTTCTAAAGGGATTTTGGATGAAAACTACAAACACAAATCAAAAACAAACAAAATACTGACAGTCGCATGGTGCTACAAGCACTAAATACTATATACTAAATACTCTGATTGTGGTTAATAATCTATTCCTAATCTGGGTACCTAGGCACTCACTCATTCTCGGAGCAATTTCAAGGACCAGAACCTGCCATTAGCATAGCACCTACGGTAGCTAAAGAGCGAATCAAATTCTAGGCAAACCAGAAGTTGTTTGAATACCGGAAGAACTGTGCTGATATGATACATGCAAAGGAGTGTAGCTCACCTAATCATGTCGGAACCAAGGAACTGCTTGAACTTGGTTGTAAAGGTGTCAGAGTAATTGTCTGTATTTTTACAGGTCACTGTCAATTCAGAAAGCACTTACACAGAATCTGGCGCTCGGATGAGACTATATCTCGACAGCGTTTAGAAGACAAAGAGATAACTGAGCATATTTTCTGCACCGCTCTGCTGCTATAAAAATCCGGTATTATACCCTGGAAAGGTTAGACCTCTTTAAAATACCTGAAAACCATCTTATTCAACAAGATACTAAGAGCCACGTTAAAGTCCTGAACTTGTTGGGTGAACCTTAAGATAACATTCACTATTTAGATTAGATTAGGATTGGGGTGGCCTATGGACCTGTTTCACCGCGACCTTTTCAAATCTATTGTGATCCCCATTTTCCTAGACGACGCTCTCTAATTTTGTCCTCTTAATTAGGCGTATCATCTTTGAGAGCGGCTTCTTTGTGTAGCTGCTAGCTGCGGGGTTCTCCAGGCCTATTACTAGAAATCTCGTCCTGGCCAGGCCTTCACATTGGTACAGCACATGAACTGGTACTTCTTTCTCCTCTTGGCAGAATCTGCAGGTTGCGTCATCTGCCAGGCCTATGTTGTACACATGCCTTTATTCAGTAGATCTTTAGTAAATTCAGGCCTCTGTTCCTTTGCGATTTGGTAGTGCCGAAAGGGGAACCAGCTCCAACGAATGACCTTGACAAACCTTGCCTGGCCAACTCGTCCGCCGCCTCATTTCTTCTCACGCTGTGGCTAAGAACCCAGGCCAAGGATAATTTCCTTTGGATACCCATTTCATTTAGGGCGCTTACTCAGTCCCAAATCAGCTTAGGAAGTAATCGCTTCAAGTGTGGATTGACAAAATAGCGATGCTTTTCCCTGGCCTGGTACATTTTTCTATTCTCGGACACAATAGTGGATTGCAGCAACCTCAGCTTGGAACACCGTTGTATCTTTGCTGAAGCTTGCTGTAAAAGCCTTTTAGGTTTCTTAGCGTATATTCCAGCTCCAACGCCGAACATTCACGATACAATGGATTCCAGTGGCGGCAGTGGACAGATCCACTAGTAAAACAAGATCCATATATAGAATACTGCAAAATGCTTAATATGTTAAACCTACGATCGTTGAATGTATTAACAGTAGATTCCGCAGGGTTGGTGTCAATAATTAAGAGTAATAAATAAGTGGGGAAATACAAAAAGAGTTGGTAATTTAATTCACGAAAAAACAAAACAAGCAATCATGCATTTTTAGTTTTATTATGGTAAATGACATAAAGATTATTTTTACATAAATTTTCTCTTTTACTTTAAATTTCAGGTAATATTTGAAACATTTCTATGTTACAATGATTACAGCAATTACTACAGTTTGCTTTAACGCACTACCTGGTTATTTTCTTATTGTCTACCATTGAATTTGAATGGAAAAGTTGAAATACGCTACAATTCATTGACTACATTTACCGTAGATGTTTTAAATAGTAAGTATACCAAAAATCGATCGCCATCTAAACTCTCTGGTTATTGAATAGCGTTAAGTAGATAAAACAACCAAAAACAAGCGCAAAAATAAATAAATCATAACGGTTATTTGTATTCACTCCAGATTCCTTGTAACAAACAGTAAATATATCAGTACTACGTGAAACTCGATGGCAGATTTAAACCTTTTCTCAAAATAGCAGCACCTTTATTTTCTCTGTACACATACCTGCATAAAACATTGTGGATTTGCGAGCTCTACGTGAGTGCCTGAGCACTATAGCAGCACTTCGGCAAGGATATCTTCCTCGATCTTGAGAAAAACGAATTTCGGTGGCGATTGTGGACCTTGAACTGAGCATCCGTGTTGCTTCCGCTTTATTTATTTCGAATGCTCAACGTAACCCACATCACAGCGGCGTGAATAGATTTCATGAAGCGCATTCCATTTCATTCCGTTTTCCGGAAATAAATTTAAATATACACGGATTCGGCAAAAAGTATACAATAAACATAGATATATATGCATGCCTTCGTCGAATACAATCCATAAATACGTGTATGATATTTATGTATATGTGGATACGACATTTTTAAAGGCGAAGGAAATTTTATGAATGTATGTATGAGTGGCCTATGAATGCATATATGGCGTTATTTGTCATAGGGAATTGTATGGATGATATCAAGTTTCAGAAAATATTTATGCAAAATTCAAGGTAAGTAATAAAATATTTTTCCCTTTGTTTACAGAAAGCTTACTGAAGAATGCTATCTCAACAGCATAAAAATCAATGTGTTGTTTATTAAAATCAAATAATATAAGTAGGAAGAAGCTAATTGAAAGAAATAAATGTACCATCAGAACTAATGACTCTAGCGAAAATTATGATAAGCAAGTATCGAGCAAAAATTAGAACGGCTGAAAGATTAAGGAATGAAATAATTATAAACAATGCAAAGAAGTGCAGTGTCAACTATGTAATTAACAGGATCTTGGAGGGAACAATTAGAACAATGGTAATAATCGATAAAATTAGTATTCTACGTAGGGCTAAGATTCTGCTTATGTTCAGGAGAGTGTTTAGCCATTTGCCAGTCTTACGAGATCCCGGATAACAAAATCCTTAAAGAACATAAGATTATTCTTAGGTGGATCTTAGAATATTCATTTATTTCGAAATATTTGTGGAAAGGCGAAATATTCGCGCCAAGAATATCCTTGTATATATGCACGAAGGAGGATATTACACTGCGACTTAAGAGATCTATTGTGTCTCCTCTTTACAACTGAACTTACAATCCTATTCCTTTTAGAAAGTGCAGGATATGACAAGACCCCAGATGAGGCATGTCTCCATCTTCCATTTCGCATGCTCCCACGTGCAACGCCCTTGAGTTGCTCAGCGCTATGCAATTTAAGAGGAGATGGATGGGTCTCTCGCCGTATTCCCCACAACATCTACATTCAGATTGCTTTGCCAATCCATGCTTGCTCAGATGTCCTTTCAGTTTAGAATGGCCTGAAGGTATCCTTGCCTTGTTCATATGCGAATATTGTTTATACTCAAGTTGATGCATTCTATAAACCTCTTCTGGTTACAGGTTCCCAGAAGGATTTTAACTTGCTTTATTCCCTGGAGATTCTCCTAATGATTGGATTTTCTCTGCTACTTATTTGGCAAAAGGGTAAGAGGGTTCAGGTCCTACGAATGATGTTTCAGCCTCTTTTTTGAGCTCAACGTCTTGATGGCTGCTTGCCTATCAGACATGGTGATAATCTCCTTCTTGCGGTAATTCCTGTCAATATTGAACTCGATGCATCTTTCAACAACGTGTATTTCTGTCTGGAAGACACTCGGGTATTCCTCTAAGCTTTCGAAATACTTGGTTCTAGGCTCATATATTACTATTTCAGTCCCTCTGCTGTTTTGGAGCCATCAGTGTACCATTTAATAGCATTTCTATTGAATCTCATTCAATTGCTGTTTTGATCCCACTCGCTCTTTTTACTAAGCTATGTGGTGAATTCTTTCACACAGCTGAATTTTGTGACATATCATCCTGGGATATATTCCAGATTTGATCAACGTCAAGGGATTCAGGCCTATGTCTAATCGTTCCTTTCTTGATCATTCTGGTGGCTCTTTATACCACGCCCTCCACCACAATGGAGAGGGGAGTGCGTAAATAGTATTTAAAAAAAATATTCTTTAAATGCATTTGAGCAGGTGCTTAAAGTATCTTAGACATATGCAAAGAACGCATTGCTTATTACATTCAGTACTCTGTCATTTTATTCAGTTCTGTTTTGGTCACAGACATCTAGAGAGCTGAGAGCATTAGTGAACCCTAAATGCAATCAACTGGTATAAAAATCTAATAGAGAAGTGAATAACCTGATATATGGCAATCTAAAAACAGATGCTGGTCATTTCTCTATGTACCATAAAGCACAAGCTTGTAAGAGGCCTAATGTAATATGCACTTTTCTAAACCATTATAAACAACAGAAGTACAAGAGTTGCATATTTTATACATTATTACTAAATAATTGATAAAGCTTCATCAGAAACCAGGTTCGATACAACACGATTCGTTATAAGAAGAAAGCAAATTTGTGTGCTGCCAAGTATCACTGATTGTATTCGCATTTAAAATACAAACCTTTTATGTATTTAGCGGAATCCCTCTCTTTTTGAGGGAGGAACGAAGAAACAACCTCATATAGAACTGATTTTCGACACTGTAAACATGAGCTAGTGAAAATACTAGTACAAAATCCAAATTCTAAACTACCTAGAAGAAAATCTGGACTTAGTTTCGAAAGTTCTAATCAATGACGAACTTTCTGATGAAACGACGTGTAAATGGCGAAAATTGTTTACTAACAATGTTACTAACATCGCTAATTTATTTTGTTTTTCTTCGCTTTATTCTCAATGTAACAACATGACGATAAAAATGCTTCCAAGTGTGAAAACTAAACTTCATTTTCAGAAAATAATTGACTGCATTTTCGCATTCAATTACTTCATTTTAATTTAACGCTTGATAAATTGCAATTACTAACTCCGACGTCGATACACTTCAGTCGTCCGGAAAAAATATTTTGCAGGGGGTGAGAATAAGCAATTGAATTGCGCCTCATTTGGTGAAAAGGCAAAAAGTCATCTGGAAAATGTCCTCCTGCTGTTCTGCCGGCTGTGTTTCAGTATTGTGAACCAAAAAAAACTGCCTATTTCGTTTTTAATTTGGCGTCCGGTTTTAATTACCAGAGATAATTGGTGTCTTTCATTTTCCCGCTGGAAAGGTCATTTAAACCCTTGTCTTGTCGAAATGAATCACAGCTTGGCGGATATATCGTTGCACGATTGGATTTTTCAGCAGAAAGCGCTTGAAAATCTTGATATGTTCGGAAGAGATTATCATTAGAGTGGCGACGTTGTGTGCATCTTGTCATTGACCACGTAGAAGATAGGCAGGGAGTTAGTAATCAAGTGGAGACCATCATATCGACGTTCCGCTTAAAATGCTTATTGTTATATTTTGTTACTGTGCGATTTTAAGAATACTTTTTTCATTTATTTCATTACTGCCCTACTGTACTGA
The DNA here is from genome assembly GCA_004143645.1 of Protaetia brevitarsis. Lineage (NCBI taxonomy): Eukaryota > Metazoa > Arthropoda > Insecta > Coleoptera > Scarabaeidae > Protaetia > Protaetia brevitarsis. The sequence goes on from RXPK01000705.1 coordinate 47,771, forward strand.
TTTATTTTGTTAGGTACTCTCATATTTTTGGAGTACTTATGCACTCAGCTTGAATATAAGTGCTTGCATTTTCCGTTAAAGGGCAAAAGTTTTAAATTAATGTATGCATGCGTGTTTACGCAAATAAACCAAAACGTCCGTCTTTTTTATTTAAAATACCGTTTACAATTAAATAATATGATAACGTACTGATGTGGTTCGCAACCCATGTTTCGGGAGTTATTTTAAGTTGCCTATTTTGTCAGAATTTTCACATATTTTGCTGAATCATTGTATCGACAAATTTCCACAATAATGTTTAGTTTGTATTAATTTTAGTTAAAGAGTTAATTGTATAATTTACTTAATTTAGTCTTAAGTTTTTTTTTTAAATTAATTTCACTGTTTAAGATGTCTTTTATTTGCTCTTGTTGTTTAGCGCCTATTTTAGTTGTTTTTGTCGGTGAATTGTACGATTGCGTTGTTCGCAGCGGTTGAGATTGTATCAGGCATTTTCTTGGTAGACGCTAGCGTGAGTACTTGTATTTTTAAATTCTTTGCAGCCATTTTGTATTACATTTTTATATCGTAATTTGATTCGCGTTATTTGTTTTATTCTGTCCATTAAGGAATTCGCTTTTTAATAATTGTTATTATATTGATGTGTACACATTATAGATATAAGAGCATTTATTATTTTTGTTCGGGAAGATATTTTAGTTTAAAGAGTTAATTTTTCGTGTTTAAATTTTGCTGATTCGTTTTTAATTATCTATCACCTCGGTTTGGGTGAGTAGAAGCTTCGTCCTTGAATTTAGATTTTTTTTTGTTAATTACTGGTAATTGTCCACGTTTAATTTAGTTTGTGTTACTTTGAAACCACGTGGTTTGAAATTGTAAGATTTACGATTATCTTCCTGAGCAAATTAATCTTTTGCTTTGATATAGGAAATAGCATTGTCCTATTGTAATTTGGAATCACGTACAGTTTTTGGATTTAGATCAGAACCCTCTGTTCACGGTTTTTTTCCTGAAAATTTGTAATTAATCTTTTTTTTCTTTTTTTTTATAATAAATTTTTGATTGTTAATTAACGTCGTTGAGTTAAAAAATTCTCTTCTTTGATTTTTAAATTAAACCTTTTCAATTTTTGGGGTAATTAAGAAAGTCAGATTTCTTTCACTCACAATTTACTTTTCGTGGTTAGATTCAAGTTTTAATTCGCGAGGGTAACTCTGAGGTTAATTGTTCGTTGGCGCGATCTAAAAATTTTATCCGTTGAGCTAGCTAATTTAATTTTCCTTTTTTTTATTTCTTTTTGTATTTTCAAATTCATTCAGTTCACAGCAGTACTTAAAAGAAACTAAAATATGTTGTTACATATGTATATAATATTATAATATGTAATGTGTATTGTCTTTCTTAAACAGAAGTTATAAAGACATTATAAGATATTAATCAAAACTAAGGTGCATTCCATTTAATTCCGGCTACTTTTCGTCGAAAAGCACGTACTTAAGAAGAAAATAGTCTTCCGTCAAAACAGCACGCTACTTTCAATTAAAATAAACACTTTTCTGAGGAAAGGTATAGGATAAAAACCGAAAGTTATAAAACTTTTCATTTAATGCAATCTCTTTTCTCATTGTACATTTGTCCAATCTTATCTAGATATTGACAAATATATGTCGGCAGAATTGTTAAAATAATGTTATTCAAAGATTGAGATAATAACATCACTTCACTAATTAAGCAGGCAACGACCGACACCTGAAAACCCTTTAAACACCCTAAAAACGTTTTAAATTGTTTTTGAAAATCATTTCATCGTAACACAACATAGCTAGGTAAAAGAACAATACCAGATAACTGCAACAATTGATTTTCATAACCCCATTCACCGAAGTTTTCATGAATTCATCTTGTTTAGATGGATATGTACTATTGTTGCATAATATGATTTTTGTTGGGTATGATGTTATTTGTGGAAAATATCCATATATATCATATTGTACAGATCTTTGAAGTAACTAATGAACCGACCGATCTTGAAATACATATATTATAGCAAACAGAAAGGCAATTTCAAAATCAATGAAGTTTGGTTAACCCCATGAACAGGTTCTGACGTGCTACTACATCTTTTGATAAATTAGTTTCATATTAGAATATTAAGTTTACCATAGTAGTTTGCGACAGCCTAATATGGAAGGTATTAAGTACATTGTATAAATAAATCCAGCCAGACGTCATTACATATTTGGAGAATGATGATCGCAGAATTACTGAATTGTTTAGAGTACCGCAACTATCTACGATTAACGAGGGTTTCAAGTTACCAAACTTCCCATCCAACAATAATTTCCGATATAATTGCTTTAGGGCAAATTCGCCAGACTAGGTAATGATTTGAGTGAAGCAAATTGGTCTTTTATTGAGGATTCTACAGATGTGAACGGCGCCGTAGGCAAGTTTTACTCGGAATTCTACAAATTTTTGATTGCTCAGTTCCTAAAATGCAGCATATTACTCGCAAATATCTACCATGGTTCACCAGCGATATAAAAGATCATATGAAGCTACAGGAACATTATTTTAAGAAGTGGAGAAATACTAAACATGACTCTCATTATAATGACTTTAAACGATTAAGAGCACAATTGAAGAAGGAAATACAGCCAGTGTACAAAAATTACACCACCACAGCGGAAGAGTCAATCATCAACGACACCGGCTTCTTTTGGAGATATGTGAATGAGCAAAGGAATACAACGCGAATACCTGGAAGAATGACTTGTAATGATGTAGATTTAGACAATGTTTAAGATATTCTCCATGCTTTCAGCTTACAGTTTTCTGAAGTGTTTCAATGTAGACCTTTAAATGTGACGCTGGAACCTAAATGTTGTAATGTGAATGTATTTCAAATTAAGCCTTTTACCGAACAAGATGTTATAAGCAGCATAAATCACTTGAAATCAAAATCAACAGCTTGTCATGATGCTATTCCTAGTTCTGTAATAAAAAAAGTATTCAGTTCAGCTAGTAAAGCCGCTTACTGTTTTACTTAATTTGTCTTTAAAAACATCCACTTTCCCTCAGTCATGGAAAATAGGAAAATCATTCCTGTATTTAAAAAAGGCGATATTACAAACGCTAGTAGAAACGCTATAGACCGATTTGTATCGTTTCAAATTTTTCAAAGATTTTTGAATATTTACTGTACAGTGTGATCTTTGGAAACGTTAAGACACTAGTATCCGAATTTCAACACGGATTTATGCTGGGTAGATGTACTATAACAAATCTCGTTCAAATTACACAGTATATAAGTGAAACGATAGATGATAGGGGCCAAGTAGATGTAATATACTTACACGGATTTATCAAAAAAATTTGATATTATTGATCACTCTTTTGTTAATACACAAACTCAATTACATTGGGTTTCCTGATAATTTAATCAAACTTTTATCTTTCTGCAATCATATATATGAAATTCAACATACTTCTTCAAGAAATTTGGGTTTTTTAATAAGAACATGTCGCAATTTTTATAATCCTGATGGATTAAGAACATTATATTATTCATTAGTTAGAAGTAAGTTTGAATATGCTTCAGTAATTTGGTACCCACATTATACTTACCTTGATTTAATGTCGAAAAGGGTACTAAAACGTTTTTTAAAGTACCTAACATATAAAACTGAAAATATTTATCCAGAAAGAGGTTCTGATTACAATTTGTTGCTTGAGCAACATAGCTTTTCTTCTCTAAGAACACGAAGAGAGCGTTATAGCGCTTGACTTATGTTTAACTTACTTAACCATAAAATTGATTCCCCTGATCTACTATCCCAGGTTTACTTTCTGATTCCTACATATGCTACACGCACCACCGATTTTCTCCATGTTCCACGATTTCGTTCCAATGTCCTTTAAAAAATCCCCTCTAGTTCAAATGGCTAGGAATTTTTACTTAGTTAGTTTTCAACTAACCTAACATAATTAAAATTCTTATCCATTCCTTCTTATAATTGTTGATTACTTCATATGGTGTTCTCTGCATATTTATAAAATAGAATAGATGTTTCAATACGTCATGGTAAGCAGTTCTTGGAATCACAATCATACATAGTCTAGTTGTCGTACATACGAGCGATCTTGCGGGCCTGATAGTCCACGAACTATTCGAGCTAGATCAATGACTGCATTGCCAGCTTTATGCTACAGTCGCTTGCAGCTGAAAGTTTTGCACGTGGCTCAGCCTGAACGTTATGGTGATTCCTACAGTGACCATGAGTTCCCCCTGGTGACATATTCTATCGGTTCATCGTATTCTGGCATTTTTCTTTGATATTTGATATTCCTATTCTAACGGTGTTATTTCACCGCGTCCCCCCGCGGGAGAACACCTATTTAAGAACGCCCGTTTGACGCAACCGAGACAGATGCCCCATCTTACCTACTCGCCCGGCTATAGATCGTAATTATCCTCTGGATGACACGACATCGCTTCGCTTTCCATATCTAGAAAATGTTGTCGTCCTTCGGGGTGACATGTCTGAGTTCCGCTTTCCGTGTGGCTGTAGGGCATGGTCGTCTGCTAGGTGACACAACATTTGTTCTGTTAGAGATTAACATAACCTAATTTTCCGTTCTTCGTTTGGCTATAGATCGTTGTCGTTCCACGGGGTGACATGATATAACACTCGGTTTTCTGCTCAGTTAGAGATCGTTATCGTCCTTAGGGGTGACACGACCTCGATTTCAGTTATTAATTTTTTTTTTGTTGGTTACTGATCGTTGTCCTCCCATGTGTATCATCTATGTATAAATCAGTAGGTAGTTGGTCACATATTTAACTGGGGATAATGGCAAATATTAATATTAATAAAATTGAATATTGATTTGGATTGCTCTTTAGCTTTTTGAAAGAAATTTTAATCAAATATTACGTATTTAAGTATCTACAGAACACAAGTGCGGTGTGGGGTAAAATAGATTCTCATACGCTCATTTGAGGCTACTAATATAGACAAATATTAGATTGAATGATAACTGTTCAAAATGCAACAAATGTCTTCTCTTGTTTAAATTATTGTAAGTGCTAGAATGGTGGAATTAATGTGGAATATTAGTAACAGAATGCTGCACTATTAGATACCAATTTTTAATTTAATATCTTTTACGACCGGTTTCGGCGTAATGTCATCCCCAGGTGTCTAAATATATGAATATAAATACATCATATTTATTGCTAGATTCAATATTCAGCTTTATAAAATACATAAACTAGGAAAACGCTCAATATTTCCGAATACATTAAATACAATTAAGCTATTTTTATTTTCACGGATATTTTTTTATTGTACAGGCGAAAATACCATCTGCCATAAAATCTACTGCCTATATTTATATTTTATAGCAAAATTATTGTTATTTATGCTCTACTCTATAAACAGCTCATAAAATATTTCCACAGCTGTCAGATAACCAAGATATTGAAATGGGTTTATATTATTATCTGTAATGGTCTAACACATAAACGTTAAAAGTATAATGCTGTTATCAGTCATTCATTCCATTTTTTAAATTAATTTGATGGATTTGTCCATTTAGCCGTGAAGTTTTTATTTGAATCGAATTTATAAGCCACAATAAACCAAATAATGGAAACATAAACGGCAATAATGTATTAGTATAGCACCTACAAAAAAATCAATCTATCGAAGTAGATTATCACAAATAAATGTGATGATCACAAGTATAATAAATAATATAGCACATATAGATTCACAAACTAAATTTTGAAGCTAACAATGCTTTTGTTTTTTTGTTTTTAGATAGATTATCTTCTGATTGGTATGGCCGAAAACGTAAAATCAACTACCACCAACGTTTAGTGATAACTGGCCATGGTGAACAAGGCAATCATAAGAAATGTACCCTGATGGAGCAGCAACATTGAAAGCATGAAAAGGGAGGTCAAGGAAAAGAGCCAAGGAAACGTCGGTCTGGGATGAAAATAAAAAAGGCTCTTACTGATTACAATAAAGCGTTAAAGAATCTTGGAGGAAGCACTGTAAGGACATTAAACAAGCTTCGGAATGTGCCAGATCCACTAGGTTATTATCTAAATAACCTCTCAACTCAAAATATACTCTGAAAACAGAAGACAGATGCTATATTAAAACAGGAAATGAGATCAGTTCAATTTTTGGGATGAATGACTGGACTCTAAGCTCACTTGGAATCGACAGGTTTAGAGAGTTGGAACCAGGGCGGAGGCAACAGCTCTGTATGTATGATTCAAATATTTGCGTGCTTGGGAACAAGACACGCAACAAGGACTATTCCTACAGCAGCAATGGGATGCTTAGTAGCCCTCTCTCCTCTCCATTTGGTGATAATGGGGGAAGCAGGAATAGACCATTTCATATTGCAAGAACTATCAGGCGGCATACATGCAGGATTGGGATATAATAATATTGTATGTAATATGGAGGTAATCTTTTGGCATTGAGAGCAGGCCATATGATTTCGACAAATCTATTTAGCAGAGTATTCGAGGTGGAAATCGTAAATCGGATAAGCTGGAGTCAATCGAGCAACAGAGATAGATTCGGGAATCGATCTGGTTTACAGGCGGGATGGAGCTGGAACGAGGAACGGGATGGAGCTGGAATCCATAGTAAACACTACGATCTCCCTTTCTCTATGAATAATATGCCACGGTCTTTCAGGAAGAACTGTATGCATTTGATTGTGATCATGACCTATGCGAAAAGCTTTGAAATGCATTACCTCATATCTCTCTGACAGAGTATATTTCGTGGAAATAAATCTCAGTAATGCTAAAGCGAGCTACAAGGTGACATCACCCTTATTGCACAATAATATAGGTATCCCACACAGGTCTGTACTTGGCCCTCTGCTTTTTTCATTGTTTTTAAACGACATTATTGAATATCTTTGTGATTTTATGGTTGCGTGCTATTCTGATAGGCAGTCTGGAACCCTGTAACTAGATCAAAACTATGCTAATACACTGGCACGAGGCTACACGGTGTCTCTAATTTGGGTGCCGGGACATGAGGATATAAAGGGGAATGTAATAGCCGACTAACTAGCTAAGGAGGGCTCTAAAAGACTTCACAGGTCCAGAGCCCGTATGTGGGATTACTAAGCACTCCGCAAGAAGGGAGATCTGAACCTGGTTAGATAAAGAATGTAAAAAGAAGTGGAGGTCGACTAAAGGTCAACTCTATACCAAAGCGCTGATGTCAGTTTCTCTGATAACCTACTCAGGCGCAGTAAGAAAGAAGTTAAAATCATTACTGGGCTGGTAACTGAACACTGTCCCCTGAAAAAGCATCTATACAACACAGACCGGGTAAGCGAACCGTGGTGTAGAAGATGCGAACTACAGGAGGAAACGAGTTTACATGTAATCTGCGCATGTGAGGAATTGAAGGTCTCAGGCAGAAATATTTCGGGAAGGATCTATTAGAGCCCTCGAGGGTTCTTAAGTTTCCACTGGGCAGGATACGGGGCTCTATAGAGAACACCAAGCTGCTCGAGTGGAAGTAAGAGATTTAATAGGGACGGTACAATGAGCACCTAGTTCAAGTGCCCGGACTATAGGTGCCCACCCAAACTAAATAAATGACTGAATGAATGAATGAATGAAGCCCAGTGCCTGTTTTAAGAGTGTCGAAAAAACTTAGCACAAGAGCAAGTAAGAAGTTGGGTGAAAGCAAAATACAAAGAGTACTGGGATAAAACCGTTAATATAAAAATTAAAGGACCAGTAAAGAAGAAGACTGAAGAACTACTGCAGCTTTGTAGGAATCATTTTCGCAACTGGAGACTGTATAATGGGATGACAAAGAGCGCTTACCATGTCCTGGAATCAAAAGCATTTTTTAGCGAGCCAAAAATAATCCCAGACGATTACATCGATCAACTAGTCAGAGATCTCTACGCATTAGTCCAGGGTACTAGAAAACTGAAATGACTGATACCATTTAATGGGAGACTAAATACAGACAGCCGTGTTACCGGAGGCTTTCGGTCGGATGGCTTCACAAAAAAAGGTGGTTTATACGTTGAGTCAAGAAGTTTGGTAAAGTAGATCAATTGAAGCGGAACGAAATTTTGTGTTTAAAAAATCGTTCCCAATTCGCAATGTGAAATTTAGAGTCAAAAGCGATTAAAATTATGTTTCTTGAATGCACTTCTTATTGATTAATTATTATTGTAAGGCAAATGAAAGGAAAATGGTCCAATTTCTCACAAATTCTTTAATATCTTACAACCGGTTTCATCCACTAAGGTACATCTTCAGGTCAGACTTTCATTCTCTCGCTGCGTCCATTGATTGAAAATACATTTTATCTTTATTGTTTTATTTTAAAGTGTAGTTTGTCGTTTTGGAATGTGTGAGAATAAGTCTTATACAATTTTATTTAATTATACAATTCAATTTTTACTATTTCATCACGTGACTTATTGTTAAGCTGTTTTATGATTCTGACCTGAAGATGTCCCTTAGTGGATGAAATCGGTAGTACGATATTAAAGAATTTGTAAGAAACTGGACCACATTTCTTTTATTTACCTTGCTATAATTTATTCACACAGAGTCAAAAACCATGGATTATAATTATTATTGTAACGCATATAAGCTGAAAGAGTTAGGAGGCAGTTTTGCATCACTTAAAAAAGAAAACAATGGTGCAGACTTGAACAAACACAAAAAAAAAACAAGTGTGTTTCATTGTTATTAAACTTTTCATTTACAACACCTGCTTCGTTATTCTACATTTTCTGTTTACTTAAATTAGGCAAGCAATGCACAGTTTTCCTTTTATATTCTACGTGAGTGTAATAAAATCCTATAAGGTAATGTTCATATAAAGCGCAAAGGGTATGTGCCTGCTATAGAATAAAATGAAGTAAGATACATGGCAGGGGACGAAATCTTTCTTTACCCTATTATTTGTTATGACTTCAGGAGGAATATTGAATTTCACAAACTGATTTTAACATTTCCAATTTGTAGCACAAAGGGCTACTTATAAACCCTTATCATATAATTTCAAAATAAGAAAAATGTGGGCAAATTTACATGCTTTTTATACTACTACAGCATACATCGCAGTGTAATGTACTGTATTATCATGTAGACCTAAATTCACAGGTTCGTAGGAAGAAACTGCAATAAAACTACACTTTTACTCAGTATTAAGTCAAAGAAAAGTATTTTTCATATGAATGTTTTGAAATACTGAATACCGTAAGTACAATGGCATATTAAACTGTAATTGACAAACTATAGTGTTGTTTTAACTCCAATATAGCAAAAATACACATGCTTTGTATAATTAGCTAATAACAAAGACAGAACCTTGAGTTCTAGAAGACCTTGCTATCAAATGGTGAACCTTCCAACTCTTCTCTTCCTCGGGCATGGATGGCATTCCTATATCATTTATCAAACAATGGATAAATGCTTACTTGAAACCTCTGACCCACATTGTAAATAGCTCGTTTACAACTGGATGTTTTACAGACAGCCTTAAACATGGAAAAGTTGTCCCTCATTGCAAGAAAGGTTGCCCCGACGATATTAATAATTATCGACCCTAAGTCTCTTGCCAAGTTTCTTGAAGTTATTTGAGAAAAGCGCTTACAACCGACTCTACCACTTTATAGTTAAATACAACATGTTAAGCAGGTTTCAGCATGGCTTTGTCAAAGGCAGAAGTACGGAGACTGCACTTTTTGAACTTATGGAAAAAATATTTCAGCATTGGAGAAAATAACAATTCCTTGTGGCATTTTATTAGATATGTCAAAGGCATTTGACAGCATTGATCACCAAATATTGATACAAGAACTTGAGTGTTATGGAATTAGGGGAACTGCCCTGTCATGGATCTATCATGTAGGAAACAAACGGTCTCCATCTCAAATGACGGCAAAACCATCTATTCTAATGATATCAAAGTAAATAAGGGCGTTCCACAGGGTGGTGTCTTGGGACCCCTGCTTTTCCTGTTGTATTTTAACGACACCCATGCTGGTGAATGCCCAACGATCGATTGTAATTTTATAACTATTAATTACGCGGATGATACTTCCTTCCTTGTGATTGGACAACCTGCACACCGTAACTAGAGCTGTTTCAGACTCTCTAGAATGTATTGAAAAATGGTTACAAGATAACAAAATTGCAAATTAATCCTGTAAAGTCAGAATTAGTATTGTTTAAAACAAAAAAAATCAAAATTATCTTACTCAGTTAATATTAAACAATAACTCCTACCCTGTTAGGGATACTGTGCGTGTATTGGAACTCGTAGTGGACGATCATTAAAATGGAAAAAACATGTTGATGTATTAGCTGAAATAATTAGTAGTGTCTGCTTTGGCATACGACAATTGCGAGATCTCGTGGACGCGCACACTCTTAGGGTAATATATGATGGTTGCTGTTATCCTTACTTAAAATACGGAATTATCCTGTGGGAGGGGGGGGGAGGGGAGTAGCAGTGATACTTCTCGAATATTTGTAATTCAAAAAAAAATATTACGTACTTTATATAAACTCAATTTTAACCAGTCATGTAGGGGCCCTTTTAGAAAAACTAAAATCCTGCCTTTATATGGAATCTATATCTTTGAGTTATTAATATTTCTCTTTAAAAATAAATATCTGTTCGATCAAAATCAATTATTTCATGATTATCACACTAGAAGTAAAAACGATTACTGCTACCCTAAAACCAGACTAACCTTAACCCAAAATAATCTAAATTATGTGTTTAAAATTTTTCAATGTTTTACCAAAATGAGGTCAAAATAATCAATTCTTTGGTAATTTTTCGTAAGAAATTATTTAGTTCTTTGTATCGTCTGGAACCCTATAACATCCAAAACTTTCTTGATTAGCAAGTAAATTGTATTTGATAATTGGTTATGACGTATTGTACTTGGTATTGTATTATTTTTCCAAGCAAGTTACGATAAAATATATTATTATTATTAATTCTTTTTAAATGAGGTAGAAGCATTAGAAAATACAGTAGATTGGTTTTCCCCAAATATTTTATTACGTATCACTTCTCAGTTTTGGAACAAACTGTCAGTCATATTAATTCAATTAACTAAATTAAACATTAGAATGTATGGATTTACCAACCGTCACATAATTGTCAACATTATGAAATTGCTTTTCCTCTATTACAAAGAAGCCAATTACAAAAAAAAAAAACGTGTACAAAACGCGTTTCATACGACATCAATTCAATTCATTAAAATAATTCCTGAGTCCGTGCTTTTGCTTTTTAAAACTCGAGTATTGTATAAATGAAACGTAAAATTCCCTTAGTAAAAAAAATGTTGGTTCGAGAAGAAAACAGAAATTAGTTCCTGAAATACAAACATTATGCTTGCGCTTTTATCGACTTTTCCAATGAATCAAAAAATTGTTTCTGACGTACCCAAACATGAAAGAAGTCATTATTATTCATCAGTTTTCAGTAATTGAGTGAGTGGTTAGGGAAATACATGTCGATTAATGCGCGATATCATCTAGAGCGTTGATTGTATGGCGATGTTGATTAAACTTTAATTATGAAAAAGGTTTTTATATTTTTGTTTGCATCGACAATTTCTGCTAGCTCAGTTTATTGCCAGGGGATTGCTAGTCTACATTTGATTTGCAATAATTGCGGTAGAAAAAAATAAATGATATTTGATATTAATGGTAATCAAAAAGTACACCTAAAGCAAGTGTACTTACTAACATAATACATTAGCAGAAATGTTCTGTTAAAACGGGATACTCATAGACTGAAATAGAGAATAGATAGTCATCACTGAATTTCTCTTAGCCTGTGCGAGAATATTTTATTAGTGATTTAATACTGGCTAAAATATAATTATTGCAGTTATTTTGCTTGTTTCGTGAATTTTACTACGCAATTACGAGCATGCTAAAGAAGAGAATAACTTTTCTCATTCCCACCCCATTTGCATATCATTTCAAAGCTTTCTTCATCTCAGAAAGTATTTTTATAGCGCTTAATAGTATCTCAGAAATACATGCAGTTGTGGTATGTGATATCTGGGTGCGTCCAGCGTTATGATCACGTCCATATTTTTTCGGGTGTACTGCAAGGTCTTATATTGGGTCCATTACACTAGTTTACAAAATGAAAACAAAAACTGCAATATTTTTCTATACACCCTTTGGTCTGCTAAACTTGAAAATCGCATTATTTTCTTTCTATGGATATGAAGGAGATTTGGATTTTTTGGAGATATGAATTTTTGAATTGTTTTTTTATTATTTTTTCGGAGATAGTTTGTTTGCTTAGACCACATGTCGAGTTAGAACCGACCAATGTAAATGTACCAAATTAAAGATAATCGAATCGTCAGCAAATATTACTAACATTGTTTTGCAATCGGGGCATTACTTTAATTGCAATCAATCATATTCTAAAAAGGTTGGTTTTGTGGCTAATATGAAAATCTAAAATGGGCATCGCTGAAAAATCTAGAAATCGTAGAAATATAGCTAATTTGTTTTTTTTTCAAACAGTTTGCACTTTTTTACGAAAAACAAGATTCCATGGTTTTCATCGTAAATACTTTGTTCTATTCGTAAGAGTAGAAACTTTATTTAAAAAATAATACGCCGTATATATAAACTTAAGTATATTTCCACAATTTCCATTCTTTCTAAGCGATAGAGTGAGTTTATAATGTTCGTCTTTTTCAAAATCGATACATTTTTTTTTCCATTATATGATTCATCGCAATAAAACAATTGAGGCGACTGGAAAATAATGTTAGTAACATTTCTTGGTTATTTAATGGTCTCTAATTTGATACCTTTTGGGATTAGATTGGTGTCGCCTATTAATTCGAGATATAGTCTAAACCATCGAACTGGCTCCGAGAAAGTTAGAAAGAAAATTTATATTTCATAAAAAAGAAACAAAGCGATTTAGCGGATCAAAGTACATAATAAAACAATAGTTGCATCCAGTTTGCAAGATGGCTATAAACTAGTGTTATTAGTCGTTATAAACGATTTACAAATTAATATTCCTGGATCTGTAACATTGTATGCTGACGACACTAATATGTTTGTAACCAACATTGTCACGCATGAACTCCTCATTTGTTCTGACGTTCTTCAAACTTAATCAACTGGTTTGACAGTAACAAATTAGTTACATCCTAATGTTAAAAAATCCAATACAGCTCTCTTGATACTTGATTAATACAGGCGAGCAATTACGAATAAATATTGGTATGTACCGTTGAATTAGTTTCAGTTTTGAGCTGTAAAGTGCTGAGCATGAGTTGATAACAAATTAAGATGGAATAGGTATATGGCCTCTGTTATTTACCAAAACTGAATCCTTTTACGTATTAAAGTTCTGTCTACAATATTAGAACCACCCACGATCTTTAGTGGTGTAATAAAACAAATCAATGATTGTATACATTGTTATCCTAATGAATAGAATATGAATAATGTTGTTTAAAAATTTAGTACAGGGTGAATCAGGGTGGATGTACACAACAGGTAAACATACTTTGAAGATACGAGATAAAAACATTGGTGGAATCAAATTTTAAATTTATCTTACCATTTTCAAAATATTTAAGAAAATATATTTTTCTTCCGTTTCGATGTATATAATCGAATTATTATTAAAAATTAAAAACAAAATTGTTTAAGACATTTGTCATGTATCATTTGGATATAAAATCTACTTTTTAACAATCCTTCCAAATGTTTAGTTATGACCTCATATTATTATTTTTTTTTGATTGAACTTGAAACCATTTAGCACAGAAGTATGAAACAACTTTCTTTGTCATATGCAGTATTTAATTTAATTTTTGATTTTATGATTATAAAATTAAATTATCTTTATTTTGTGGACACACACTAAAATATTAGTAAATACTAACAACAAAATTTGTCCTTACAATCCTGCAGAATTTCATTAAATCATTGAGAGCACAAAAAAGGACGTATTAAAGGAAATTAAAATACGCTGTAAACTTTTACGAATAGCCCAAGCGGTACATAATATTTATACAGTGACCGGCATAAATATTGCAACATATGGGCATTTTTTTTTATTGTTAAAATGTACTAAAACTTTTTTTGGGGTATAGGTTGTGCATGTCTAGAAACCCCAAAATTTATTTTGACATACGTCACGTGACCACTAGTATGGCGGTAAATTTAAAAAATATGCCGTGAATCTGCAAAAAGTAGGTTAGAATATATGATATTCAAAAAAGTTATTTGAAAAATAATTTGAATTTAATTTTGAGGCTGTATGCAAATTTTTGTAAAGATATTTTACAATAATAAAAATCACATTTTTTCCAAATATTGTTTCGTTGAATTACATATTTCAATTTTTTTCGCTCTTAGCAGCCCAACTGCAGTACTATTTCCAAATTTGATTGATACTCAAACAATTTTGTCAATTTTTGCATAATTAACATAGCGAAAACTGATTGTTGAAAACAAATTTGCATGTGGCATCGGAATTGAATTTTAAGCAACTTTTTGAAATAACTTTTTTGGATATTATGTCATATAACCTCACTTTTTGCAGACATATTTTTAAAATTTACCGCCATACTAGTGGTCACGTGACATGTGTCAAAATTAATTTTGGGATTTCTAGACATGCGCAACCTATTCCCCCAAAAAGTTTTAGTATATTTTAACAATAAAAAAATTTCCCATATGTTGCAATATTTATGCCGGTCACTGTATATGTTTTAGAAATATTTGGTGCAAGTACCAATCATTGAGAGTAAATATATTTATGGGTCATTCTTCTAAAATAATCACTTTTTAGGTATCAAAATAGATAGTTCTGTTTAATGTTGAATTTTACTGCAAATAAGTTTGTTGACACCAGTTAAGGATCGTAATACCAAAATGGCAGAGGATCAAACTGTGTTACCAATCTTACCTCTTTTCAAAGATATACAAAAACTTGTGCCAGAGGAAAGAGGTTCAATCCAGAGGAATGACGCAAATAGCTTTTTTACTAAACATTTATTGAAATTTCTTTGTAAAAGCTAGTTTATTATTCAAATAAAACCCAAAGTTAACTAAAACAGATAGGTACTACACTTGTTCAAAAACTGGAATACTCTTTGAGAAAGTATAAAATATTATACCCCTTTGAGAAGAAACTGCAGGAGATGGCAAAATATCTACAATGTCATCAAAATGTATGTAGGAGATGCCCTGAAGGTCGGCCTTAAAAGCCTGTTTACCATGCTACCTGCAAATCCGGAGAAACATCACTTTAACCTCACCTTCTTCTTCTAGGTCTGCTTGAGCAACTGCAGCATACATGCATGTGCAAAACTGTCATTCCTCTGGTCAACTCTATTCCAGAGGAATGACGATTTTTAATAAATTTTAATATAGGTGACCATATCACCTAGCATTACTCTATGTGGGGGTAATTAGTATTTTTTTGGTTTTATGTTTCTAATAACATTTACCAATATATCCTAGAAAATAAAAGCATTTTGTACTTGCCAGAGTAATGATCTTACTGCTTATGACACAACAATAAACGTGAATTCTTTTAAGAAAACGACACACGACAGAAACACTAAAACTTTTTGCAGGCTTATTTCACAGTTTTGTTGAAAAAGGATATATTTTTTTGCACTGACACAGTGCTTTTGGTGTCATCTCCGTTCGATTTTATAAACTAAACGTAACGATCAAGAGGAATGACAATCTTAGTGGTTGCCAAAATCAGCAAAGGTTTGTTTACATGAAGCCAGTGGAGAAGAAAGTTAAGTCAGCAAGTAATTGCCTCCAAGTTACTTGCTCTGTGTAAACAACTATATGCCTCTCATTTCAAGCAACCTGGGGGTTGGAGGTACCTACGAGGCGCGTCCCCGGGGCAGTGGATAGGGGAAAGGCCATCTTGTTAGGGTTCGCTCAAGACGAGATGGTTAGTGGCGGCTATAAGTTCGCCCTTCTCTGCTTAAAAACCGGAGTAGTGAGGGTAATGAAGACCGTTGCCGTGAACCACTCCCCCCTCGCCCGAGCTGTCGTGTCGTGGCTAAGGGCTTGCATAGTGTTCTACAACGATGCCAGTTGTTGCTGTCGGCTACCGAAAACCCAACTGTTAAACCAGGTCCCGAAAGGGATGGGAGGTCTTGGCTTAACTGCACGGGCCGAGAGGAGACAACCTCAACAAAAACCCAACTGGCGGACTAGGCTGATGGGATGCGTGGCTGGATAGAAGACCAGTCTACTAGTCCAACCTTGGGGCACCTGGCGCACACCATTGTATTTAGACTTACCTCTGCATGCGGGGCTCTGTAGAAATTGACCTTTTCTTCCCTAGCTACTCGTGGGATCAACCATGGAGGAAGGACGTTTATTAGCAGGACGATACCACCAATAAATAGGAACTGGAGCAGGACCTCCATAAGATGCCTTCCACTTCCAAAGTGAGACTACCTCACAAGGAAGGAACAAAGGGAGGAGCAAAGCGACTGGAGCAGATTGGGGAACAGGATGGCATCCATCGCTTCTCAAATTGCGTAGCACTGTGCAACTCAAGGGCGCTACACCTGGGAGCACGTGAAATCGAAGAGGAAGACTTACCTAACTTGGGGCCTTCTGATAGCCTACACTTTCTGAAAGGAATAGGATTGGAAGGCCAGTTGTAAAACAACAAGAACAGGGAACGCAATAGATCTTTTAGGTCGCAGTGTAATATCACCCTTGCAGTATATATACATACATATACATATTTCAGGCAAGGCAAGTACGATACAAGTTGTCAGGCAAGCTAATAAGATAGTCAAATGAATCGGACCAGGCTCTATTTACTTGCCGACTTGATTATCTCTTCTACCAAATACCACGAGTGACTTGCCTGACTTTTTTTTATGTTAGTTATACCTAATGCTCTTCGAGTTCTTAAAATCCGCTCCTTAAAGTGGTTTCGTTCATTTAAACTAAATTTATTGATGTGTGGAAAACTCTCAGAGGCTTTCCTCACTTGAAATGCATTTTAAATACTTATAGATATAATTGTCATTTAATTCCGTTCTCGAAATAATAAAAAGAAGTCCTTACTTGCTTCGGGCGCAATTATAATCTAATGGTAAATCATTATTAATTTTTTAAATAGAGATTCAATAAAACAGATAATAGGAACGAAAAACTGTTAGTTATTTAATTGCGAATGAGAAGATATAAAGCTTACTATAAAAGAAATAGACACTTGGTATTGTATAAAACAAAAGTTATTTGTGATATCGACATGCATTTTGCGCTGTCAGGTTGAGGAACTGTAGAAGTTTCGATAGTACAGTTGGTAGCACTGTGCAAGCATGATAGCTACGATGGCTACAAACTCTACTGAGAAAGCATATTACGTACTTGAATTTGCCAAAACGAACTCCGTAACTGTTGTCCAACGACATTTTCGAACACGTTTTGGAAAAACAGCACCTACTAGACAGTCGATCTACGATTGGTAAAATAAATTTGAAACGACAGGGTGTTTATGTAAATGCAAAAGTCCGGGAAGACCTCGTGTGTCAAAAGAAACAGTGGAACGTGTTCGTGCTGTTTATCAACGAAGTCCACAAAAGTCCCACACGTGCAAGTTTGGAACTACAAATTCTGCAACCAACTGTGTGAAAAATTTTACGTAAACGACTAAAACTGACGCCTTACAGATTGCAATTGGTACAGCATCTACGTGAAGATGACAAGTTTAAACGTCAAGATTTCTGCAATGAAATGCTGCAACGTAATGAAGATGAGTTTTGCGAGCGGATAATTTTCAGTGACGAGTCAACGTTCCACATAAGTTGTAAGGTGAATAAACACAACGTCCGAATATGGAGGACTGAACCTCCGCGAGTGTTGGTGGAGCATTAGCGTGATTCTCCAAAAGTGAATGTGTTCTGTGCTGTATCTCGCACAAAGGTGTATGGTCCTTTCTTTTTTGAAGAAAACACAGTAACCTGAGCTACACATATCATCAAATGTTGATCAATTGGTTGATGCCTCAACTGCATAAGGACGGGGGGAACTTTATCTTCCAACAGGATGGAGCACCTCCTCACTGGCACCGTGTCGTTAGAAATTATCTGGACGAAACACTTCCACAGCGCTGGATAGGCCGTGCAACAGCTGACAACCGCGTTCTCGTACGGTGGCCACCAAGAAGCCCCGATCTTACACCCTGCGATTTTTTTTCTATGTGGATTTGTGAAAGGCGTAGTTTATGTTCCTCCGCTTCCTAATGATTTAGATGAGTTAAAACAACGTATCACGAGAGCTGTGGAAAGTGTCGATGCAGATATGTTACACCGGGTTTGGAATGAACTAGACTATCGCCTTGATGTGTGCCGTGTGACGGGAGGAGCCCATATTGAGCACCTATGAATTCCCAAAGTAAACTTGAAGAATCACTTTATAAAATAGTTTAAATGAATTCATAATAACGTTATTAGTTTCGGATTAATAAAACATTGGAAGTGTCTATTTCTTTTGTAGTAACACTGTATAAAGATGGGATCGCTTTTTTTGAAGTCCATTACAATATCCCTTGTAAAATCTGTCACCGCAATTAACGAGAAAATTAGTTTCTCCGTACAAAAAAACCCATTTCGAACAACCGTGTGTCGGCGAGGCTGAAGAGCTATTCTGCTGTGTGTGCTAGTGTGTGTATGCCTTGTGTTTTAGAGTATCCGCAATCTTATTAACTGCGATAGCCCTGGTCGCTAATATAAAGCTTTCTGCAAACAATAGGTTTCCAATGTGCGATCACTGTAACAGACACAAAAAAGAGTTCATGATTGGTCCACAAAAAATCTAATTAAGTCGGAACAATCGTGTCAGAAATTCGTGGATTCCGATTCTCAACGAAAATACCGAATGAAATGTGGAAAATAATCTTATCAAAGATCTATTCCTTTACGAAAACACTAGATAGCGCGGCAATCGACGGCCATATCACACACCTAAACTATTTATATAATTAGATTAAATAATGGTGGGAAATGTAAAATATGTTATATAACCTTTGATAATATCTTTAAAGGCAACAGTAAATAATGACAAATATCTTATTAAAATATACGGAAAACGTTTTCAGTTATATTTCAGTTTGTTTAAACCATAGGTTCCCAACCTTTTATGGACTACCACCCCCTTTACAAGAAAAAAAAAATCATCACCCCCCTTTACATAATAGTTAATTATACCAATTTTAATTAATTATCTATTAAATTAAAAATTAATTTCTGATTATTAATTATCTCTCTCTCTCTCTCTCCCACGCTCAGCCAAATATGGTGAAGGAAACGGAATTAAACATTTCTGAACTATTTCCCACAATCCAGGGTGGAGAGCTGATATTGATTTTTGGAGCCGGAACTCATGGTATCCATTTTTGAATTTTACTTTAATTCTTCATTACTTTTGAGTTCTACGAGTTCTTCTTCTAAATTTGATGATTCTGCTGTATCTGCATTTGCGAAAAGTTATAAAACCCAGCTTGGTATAATCATATTTAAAATATCCTGGAATCGCTCTGTAAAATCAGCATGAAGAGCGTCCAGGTGTTGGCAGTAGGTAATTAAGTCTTCCTGTTTTACCGATAATACTGATAATGTCGGAAAGTGGCTGTATTCACCTCTGCCTAGATTTCGTTTGAATAGAAGAAATTTTCCCTCAAAAGCAGCTATGACGTTTTTTGTTTTTATTAAATTCAACTCATCACCTTGCAATTGTAAATTAACGTCATTAAATATTTTAAAAAGGTCTATCAAATAAACGATGTCATTTTTGGACGTAATCAAGTTTCCTCGCAGTTCGTCGTCTCTGTTTTCAAGTAAGTCCCGTACTGAGTCAAATAGATTGAGAAAGCGATTCAGACAAACACCTTTCGAGAGCCATCGTCCTTCTGTGTGCAGCAGCAAGCGATTATAGTCTTCATCATTTTCGCTACAAAGTTGCCCAAATAATCTGTCATTTAATGAATTGCTTCTTATCTTGTTGACTGCTCTAATAATGTAATGGAGCGAGGTATGCAGGCGTTCATTAAGATTTTTTTCAACCAAGTGCTGACGATGACTAACACAATGTGCAGCGAGTACATCTGATACTGCTTGTTTTAAATGCGCAATGAAACCCTTATGACGCCCCGTCATTGCTGGAGCACCATCTGTAGCAACTGACAAAATATTTCGAATAGGAATTTTCTTTCTCTTGAAAAAAAAAAGGCGTCTATGTATTCCATTTGTATCGGATTTCCAATTTTTTTCAAATATTAATTCTTGACATTTTTCTTCTTTTATGAATCGGACGTAAGCCAAGAGTAGTGCTTCGTTATTTGGTAAAGTTGATTCATCGAATTGAATGGAAAATTTGGAAGTCTTTAAGTAATCACATAATAATAGTTCAACGTCTTTAGCCATTTCGTAGATTCTTGTTTGCACTGTATTATTACTCAAAGGATTTTTTTTTTTGATGATATCTGATGGCGTCTTATGATGAAGAACAGTTTCGATTACCTCTTTGACTGCAGGCATAATTAATTCCTCACCAATTGTGTGTGTGGTTTTCCCGCTTTTGCGATTAATAATGAAATATTATATGAAGCTCGTAGTCCATCAACTTCTTGTTTAGAACATGATGCAAAAAGGTTTGATTGCATTCCATTTGCATGGACTTGTTACCGGCAGCCCTAAAGCGAGTCAATTAGTTTATATTTAATGGTTATTTAAATGTTTTAATATTTATTTAGGCCATAATAATAAGATAAACATCTTAGACGGCTAGATAAAATGTTTTTTTCATGAAAATAGATGTATTTTCAAAGTATTTTATTATATTAAATTTCTAATTAGGTAGGTATGCCGTGATAGCCCCCTTGACTGTCATAACGCCCCCATTTGGCTTTGGAACCGCCCCTGTGTCCACGAAAAGCTCCAGCGCCCACCAGGGGCGGTACCCGATGGGAACCCATGGTTTAATCCAGCCAAAAAATTCGAACAATCTACATCTTCCCAAATAAAATAAAGGCATTATAAGGCACTTTAATAATTCTTTCTTGAAATAATTATACCTAATGGTCGCAATTAAAATTGGTACAAACGACTTCAAGCAAAATTTTCTGTTTTATGTCGATAACACTGGTGAACAAGATTTTTGTCCCAAGCACAAAAATGCATGATCCCCTTTTGCATCCTGAAATCAATTATGTTTTCAGAATTTCTCCACCGCCCTTAGTTTTTATGTTTTAGGATATTCGCGTATCCACCTAAAATATATATGCATAGATACATATGTGCTATAAGAGAAGATGTCTTGATATTATTTCAGTTGTCGGCTAGAGCTTGGAAGTGATCAAGCAGCATGCAATGGTTAATATATTTGAACATGTCTTACGTGTTAAGACCTGCATTTCCCATTCCTAGATAGCATCTCTTGTTTTTTCAGTTGTCGGCTAGAGCTTGGCGAATGAACATATACGCTGACGTTGTTAACGTTTTAAAGAGTTGCGTTGTGGTACGTTCAAGCTATTGTAGTGAACCGCTTGACATTTGATCACCTGTAAAAATTCCAAGGAAATGTGTAAACCACCCGAACTCTTTTTGCTACATTTGCGACGAATTGACATTTAAATATCAAAAACGGTCTTTCACATCTCTTCTTAAAAGTGCTATGAGAAGTATTTCAAGTGTAAAGTAGGTGATGAAGACAAAAGCTGGGCTCCTCATATTTGTTGTGTCACGTGTGTCAGATTTTTTATAGCGTAGGCAAAAGGTAAGCGACATATGCCTTTTGCTATTCCTATAATTTGAAGGAACATATCGATCATATTACCGATTGCTGTTTTTATCTTACAAATATAAATGGTATGACTTCTAAATCTAAACATACTGTAAACATCCTAATATTCCATCTGCACTGAGACCAGTACCTCACAGTACAGAATTACCTGTGCCTAAACCTCCACAAAACATGACACTGAGCGACGATGAAAGTGCTGATCACGAAGTAAACGAAGAAAATTTTTGCAGGCGACAATATGGATTTGGATCCAACATTTCAACCAGATTCGTCTTGTTGTGTGCCGCATCTTCTAAGTCAAGAAGACCTCAACGACCTCGTCCGCGATTTAAAGTTGTCTAAGAAGCAAGCCGAACTTCTAGGTTCCAGATTAAAAGACTGGAATCTTCTTCAGAGTGGAACAAAAGTTGCTCTTTTTCGTAATCGCCATGCAGAATTGAGAATTTCTTCTCTATGGAAGAAGGACTTGTATTTTGTAATGACGTCCGTTCTGTTATGAAGATGCTTGGTCATGAATATAATACAGATGAGTGGCGTTTGTTCATTGACTCTTCCAAATTAAGCTTGAAAGCGGTACTACTCCACAATGGAAATAAGTTCCCCTCTGTTCCTTTGGCTCATGCAGCGATTTGAAAGAGTCTTGTGACAACATATAACGACTTTATGTGGAATATTTGTGGCGATTTGAAAGTTGTTTAACTTTTGATACCGAGCAAAGCAACTCGGTTACACAAAGTATTGTTGTTGCCTCTATGAATGGAACAGTCGGGATAGAAAAAAAAACTTTATAAAAAGAAAAACTAGCCAAAACGAACTTCACTGACACCAGGTTATAAGAATGTCATTGGTACCCCACTTGGTGATCCTCAAAAAATTATTGGTCTCTTTTGCACATTAAGCTTAGGTTGCAACAGTGTTTTCCGTCGTATGTAACTTTGCCTTAGATATTAACCAATAGCTAAAGTCCAAATATAAAGCTAATTTTATATACAACATATCTTGGTTTTAATAAGAATTAAGTTTTGATATTGGGGCTGAACCGAATTTCCTGTGTTGATTATTACTAATATGCAATAAATGTTCTTCTATTATCACTGTTTACTTTTATTTCCTGTTTTATATACAAATTTTGTTTCCCCCTTTCCAATAATAAACAAATTTTATATGTCCTCTGTGGGCAATAAACACAGATAATTTTATATGTTGATAGCGGATAACAAATATGTATGAAGCATTAAAAGTGATTTTATAGGTATGAATTTTGCTTATGTCCACACATTATAACCGATTGTAAACTTCGCTCGCTTAAAACACAAAAACATAAATGAATAATAATAATTGTGTGTCCTAGGACAATTATTTTCGTTAGGTAGAGGAAAATCTGGAGCAGTCTGAACATTCCGTTAAAACTGCTATAAAAGCGAGAATTACTTTTTTCCACGGAATCTGTTATAATTACAGGGTAAACTGTATTTAATGTATAATTTAAAACGTTGAAGTTGCAAAAATTCGGAGCAAAATTGCCACTGTATCTAAAGTTATGGAACAATGACCAGGAGATTACGGCACTCTATCACCACCACCACCACTTAGCAAATGAAAAAAGAAAGAATAATTATGTTCATTTTTCAAAATAAAGTTTATTTAAAAGGAATAGTACAGTTGTTAAACATGTAAGATAAATACAGTAAAAAAGAAAGCAACTTAACAGTATTTGAAAACCAACCCCTCTGCTTGCCAAACTTCATTCCTTCGCCCTTTTCATAACCCTGTTGAATTATATTCGTTTATCGATGTAATTGGCGTCATTAGTACGTATTATCTTTCCGCTGGCTACGCCTAAGGCATGCGCTAATTTTCGCGCGAACTCTGCTTGTATATTTCACATTTGTAGACTACCGTCGGGCTTATTATCGTTTTATATATTCTATTTTTCGCTGCTGTAGAAACTGCTTTTGACGTTAACATTTCCTTCATGGACTCCATTGTATTGCTTCCCTTGCTTAACCTTTTCTTATTTCTTTGCCCTTTTCATTGTTATTTGTAGTTGTTACTAGATATTCAACGTGATTTACTTTCTGAAAATTGTAGCTTGTATCCTTCTAGAATTTTCTATATCTTTCTTCATTTGTTCTTCCATGTTTCATTATCAAGTACTTTGTTTTATTCACATCAATTTTTAGCTCACGTAATCTTACAGTCTGCTCGATTTATAGGGTACTATATCCATTATGATAGATACTCTTACTAAAAAGTACTTTCAAGCACCAAGATTGCTGGTGTTCATGACGTTAGTCTTTCCGAATTACGCTCATCTTCCCCATACCAATACATCAACTGGCTTAGCACATGCAATTCTTTATGGAGATTGTTCGGAAGCATTAAGTACTCACACTGATGGAAATGTTTCTTTTATTCAAGGCAATATACTTTAAATCAACAGAGGACAACATCAAGCTATAGAGTATTGTAATAAGTACTTAAAGTGTAGTGTTTTATATCAACCAGTAAACTAAAAATTTCTCTACGAAATATGATTTGCTTAGGTGTAGTTAATTTATTGGAAAGTCTTAAATTTGCTAAAGCTTAATTGGTGATTGGAAAGGCAGTACCATAGAACAGGGTGAATAGAAACTGCCAGGTGAATAGGTACAGAAGATGGGAAAAGGTATCAAAAATTTATATTTTGAGTAACTTTCTAGCCACCTATGCGAATAAAACGTAATTTTGTAGGAAAAAATGTAATTTAAATGTTGGCAACACTTACAATTCTGTCAAACTCCAAATGTCAATTGGTCAGCTGTTAATTTCAAATCCAGAAAGGTGGCATTTTCACCCTCGGATCTTATTGAAGGGTAAGTGCTGTAATTTTGAATTAATTATATACCGGGTGTGCCATTTATCTGGCATTGGGGCATAAATTACGCAACACAAACAATTAACGATTACAAAAAACCATTAACAATTATTAAAAAATCAGAACAGAATATTGAAATAAAGATTAGAAATAATTTTACGATGATTTTGACAGTTACTCTTGTATGTACTTTCAGCTTGTTTGTTGTCATGGGCAGAGCTTACTAAACAAATTTTTCTTAATGTTCTAATTCGTTATAAGGTTCCTGTCGTAAATGATGCTCTATTACGAAAACTATTAAGTTTAGGTATAGGCTGTGCTATGTACATTCGAAAGATGCCTTTCAATTGTATCGGTCGACATAAAAATATACAGGGTGTTCCATTTGAAAAAAAAATGAGTTTTGTACATTTAAAGTTTTTGAAATTCAGATGTATTTTAAAAACACCCTGTATAATATAATGTAAATCTTTTGTATCTATTATATTAGCTAAAGATGCTTTAGATTGTTGCCAAAAAATTATTAGAAAATAACAGTTAATAAAGGAGCTATTTATTTATTAAGAACATCGTGCGAATAATATATTTTTAAAAAAAGGGCGAATATCTCAAAAGTATTCAGTTTGTCCGTGAGTGATGTTAGTAATTGTGACTTTTTTGAGTCGAGGAATTCAAAAATGCAATAATATACAGTACGTTCAATTTGAAAAAAATGGAATTGCATAACGTACCGACGATACCGAACACCCTGTATATGTTAAAATAAATTTAAGCTATAGAGCACTTCATTTCAAGTAACTCTTACTGGAAACATTTTTCGATTAAGTGATCGAGTAAGGCACGATCCACCGATGCCAGATAAATGGCACACCATATTTATAACAATAGTTGCGTAGGTGCTAGACGGTGGTAAATTGATAAATTCATTTGGAATTTCCTAATTAGCTTTTTTTTCTTACAAAGTGCACATTTTTATTAATTTTGGGGTGAATGGGAACAGCAACATGTCGCGCAACATTATAAGCCTTCAGGCTTAAGAAGCTACAAACAATATGATCCAAAAGTGATGGAAAACGCCATAAATGAAATAAAACATGGTTTGTCCTATAGAAATGCCTTTCGAAATTTCAAAAACTGTTTTGTACCGCCATTCCAAGGGTAATGTAAAAAGACAAGATGGACTAACTGTTGTCACATCTGCTGAAGAAGAGATTATAGTGCGATACATCAATACATGTGCAGAATGGAGTTACCCTATTGAATCATATGACCTTCGATTAACCGTGAAAAGCTACCTCGATGATTTGCGCAGGACTAGTTCTCGTTTTAAAAACAATTTGTCTGGGAACGAGTTTGTATTCGCCTTCCTGAAAAGACATAAAAACACAATTTCCGAAAGGTTCTGTGAAAATGTTTGAACAATCTGGAGATTTCGTTACAAAATGTTCCTACCTCCCATATTTTGAACTATGATGAAACAAATTTAACTGATGATATAGCGTGCAGAGAAGTGCTTGCGAAGACAGATCATTCGAAATCGATTACAACTGTAATGTATGCTATAACCGCCGTTGGGAATCTATTAGGGGAGGGTGGGGCAAGATGGGGCCACGAGGCATGATGAGGACATCGTCTTATCTACAAAACGGCAATACACTGTCAAATAATAGCAAACCTAATATTTACAAGTCCTGTTTTATGTTTGTTGTAATGTAGGAAACTTTACTAGTCGTAATAACAAAGTTATTCCTGTTTGTGCGTGAACTTTTCAATTTTCAGAATTTCTTTATTGTTTTGGGGGCGAGTTCAACGGCCAGTATCGGAAATATAAGTAAATTATTTACAATTACACTTTTTTGTGCTTATTAATTGACATGTATTGCATGTATTTTCTATAGGGTGTTATTTGTTTATTTCAAATATTTAATACGTTATTATAACATAACTAGAGAAATGTCTTAAAGAGGCAAGATGGGGCTATTGGTGTGGGGCAACATGGGGACATCACTATCTTACTCTTCAGTCTGGTCCGTTATGACTGGATATATATTTAAATATAGAATTAAATCGTTTCATTACTTGCAACAGGGTTGTCGTGGGTACAGAAGAGAAGAGAATGAGTATGAGGTACCACAAACAATTCTAAAAAGAAAAGTGGAAGAAGCGCGTCAGCTTGCTGGATCTCTCCAACCTATAGAAAATCATTAGGCTAAAAACACTTTTTCCCCTCTAAAACGAGACACAGCTAGTTACATATTTGAAAACTGGCATTGGGCTCTCTAGGATTAACCATTCAAGATTTGAGAAACCTTGCTTGTCGATGATCTGAACAATTGGGGAAAGTTCCAAAGGGGAAGCATGGATGCAATACCATGGATGGCGAGGTTTGGGACATGGAGGGTGTGCGAATAATGTGGATGAGTTCGTCTTCTATTGTCTCAAATGTGAAGATTAAGTTTAATATTCTTATCATTGTTGTATTTTTTTTATTTTAAGTAGTTCCGCTTCAGAGTTTTAGCTTTTTTTTTAAGAATAAAATCTACTTTTATACATATTACCCAGATTTATGTTACAACCCATTCTTAACTCACCTTGAACCCACCATCTTGCCCCATGGTGGGCAAGACTAGGTGTATTTACATATTCCTTTTCAAAAAAATTTTTCCTCACCAAACCACGGATACCCATCGAAAAATTGTAAATACACCATTAGCAGGTAAATGTTTTAAGATTACAACAAGCCTATTAGAACCTTGTATATCAATATTACAAATCCTGATGCAGTGGTTCTAAAGCTTAGTGTCCATCTTGCCCACCTTCCCTTACCCACCTTATGCCAAAATACATAAAAAAACACCATTATTTGTTAAGAAATCATCTACATTATAACAAGTGTTTTCAATGAGCAGCATTTGCTTTAATTTCCTTTCGAAATATACAACTGGCTGGTTTTTAAAGTCATTCGGTAACATTATATTTTAAAAGTTTTTGGTTGACCACAATATATTTGTTTTATAACACACATACGGCAAGGTTTACCACATCTGTTAAAGAATTTTGTTTTTAACAAGAAGTTTGTGTCGTCTGCATAACATATAACTTTGAAATTAGCTATGTTTGATTTTTCTAAAAATTGAAATGAATTATTTGTATACACAATGTATAAGAGTGGACCTAAAATAGAGCCTTGCGGGACTCCTGCAGTAATCTGCATGCTTTCGCTGACATGTCCGCTTGGCAGTTTCACCCATTGAAATCTATCTTTGATATAACTCTTTAATAAGTTTAAAGCTTTCCCACGAACCCCATAGCGTTGCAGTTTCTCTAGTAACAGGTTATGATTTACACTATCAACAGCACCAGAATAATAAACAAACAGACCCACAACATTTAATTTTTTATTTATTCCATTTACTAGCTCCGAAACCAACTCAAAAAGTGCTGTGTCTACTTCCTTGGAGTGAACAAAGCCATGTTGACAATAGAAAAACAATTTATTGCAGTTGAAAAAATCTACAAGTTGCTCATACACAGCTAATTCAAATAATTTTGCAAAAGTAGATAGCAAACTAATAGGTCTATAATTTTTAAGTAATGCTGGATTATCTTTTTTATATAACGGTTAAACAATGGCCAGTTTAAGTTCCGGTGGATACAATCCATTTTGAAACATAAGGTTGATTAAAAGGGCTAAAGGCAATAATAATGGATCACTTACAGATTTGACAAGGTTATTTGAGACGTCATCATATTCACTTGAATGTGAGGAGTTCAGTTTATTTATTAGCCGTAGAGTATCATTTTCTGTGATAGGATGGAAAAATAAAGATGCAGCATTCGGAAGAACATTCTCATATAAGAAATCACTATCCATGTCACCTGTTTGTCTGATTGCATTCAACGAAATATTTATTAAATTTTGAAGCAAGATGACATTCATTTATACCAATGTGTTTAAAAAATTCTGTGGAATTTGACTCATTTAATCTACCTAACTCCCGATTAACTATATTCCACATAGTTTCCATCCAGTTATTGATCTATCTGTATTCCAGATAGATTAATTAATAAATTATTGTGTAATTTTTCTAAACTTCGTTTTGCATATTAAGGATAGATAGATTACAAGTCTCTAGCTAACAGCAAGTTATTTTTGGCTTCAACTAACTCAGGAGTCATCTTGATATTACGTTTTTTTTGACCTAGTGGTAATACGCTTACGTGGGAAGCACCTCTCAAAATAATGAAGGAAACATGACATAAAAGCTTTATAACAATTGTTTATATTTCTGGAATCGCATAATATATAGGGCCAATCAACTCGGGCCAAGTGGGATCTAAAGCTATGTATATTATCATTTGTGAAAAAACACTGATAGCCACTAGCGGTCTCACCACACGCGACTCTACGTTAAAGGTTACATATTATCCCAAATGATCAGATATGTGAAGGTCAATGACGCCCACCCTACAGACCTCAACACGCTCATTAATAAAAATATTATCTATAACGGTTGAAGAAAGACTCGTGACCCGCGTAGGTTCACTAATAATGTATTTAAAACCATAACATGAAGTTAAGTCTAACAATTTATTTAATTTAGCAAATTCGAAAATTACTGAAACTATTAAAAACATAATCTAATAAAGCGTTAATAAGATCCAAACACAAGTCATAGTTTCCTGTAGGTCGCCTATACATAGAGAAGACAATACTATTAATATCCCTAATAAGAACTCCACAACATTCTAATACTCCTTCTAAATAGAAGTTATGGTCAATTGCTACATAATCTGGAAAACACGAGGATCTAACGTAAATTGCTGAACCACCATTTTTGTAGTTAACCCTACAGAAGTAAGAAACTAACTGAAATCCCTCTAGAGTTATATTTACAATCTGATCTGTATTTTGCCAATGCTCTGTAATTAATAATACATCAGCCAAACCCTGAGCAAATTGGGAACCCAACAACTGTCTTTTATTATGTAAACATTGCACATTTTGGTGTAAAGCTTTTTATCATAGTGTCTTCTTAGCAAAAGCAACTTACGGCATTATATGCTGAAGTAATGCAACTTCTGCTTACAGAATATTTATCTTGCAAAAACGTGCAATTAGAAGTATTTATGGGCTTCATTGCCGAGACTCATGTAGATATACGTTTATTAATAATAATTTAATGACAATACCAGCAATCTATATACTAAGGTGTATAATGTATGTGAGAGATCATTTTCATAATTTTATACAACAAAAGGATGTCCACACCTACAACACGCGATTTAATAGCGATCTTCAAATACCACAGCACCGCCTAGCACTCTATGAAGAAAACCCGACCTATAAAGGCATTATTCTGTATAAAAATTGTACATCGGATAAAATATTCAAGAACAAACTTAAAGAATTTCTGATAAAAAGAGCTTATTATACAGTTAGGGAATATCTTAGTGATACCTTTTTTTTTTAAATTTTTTAACTACTATTGAATAATTATAAGCTAACGTACAATATATGAATACTACCGTTTTTGATATTTTGGTTTTTTCAATGCAAATTGCTGCCTATAACCTATTATTATATATTTTTTTATTTTTCTTCTATTTTTGGACGTGTCTAATATGTTTTTGTATCTTTTTGGACAAATAAAATTATTATTATTATTATTATTATTATTATTATTATTATTATTATATATACTACAAGAAGCTTTACTACTAGATTGATAAGCCATTATTATATTCCTCGAGTCAGCCTGCTGTGATAATAAAAAGTTGTTGTATTATTATTTCCAACTTGTGATGAGCAATTAATAGTTATTAGATTATTTTGGTTTATCTTGCTATTGAACTCATTATATGTTATGTAATTGGCAACATAAGCAAACAGTTTACGCTTGCTTAAATAATCAAGATATATGTTATTCCTTATTGATATGTTTGTCTTACAGTATTATTAAAATCGATGTAAGTAATGTTCGCTTTATTTCGAGCAAGATTGTACAGCTTAACATTAAACGTGTAAATAGCTGAATTTATTTTTGAGTTATTCACGTAGGGTACTGAGATTAAGGGTATATTCGCCTTTGTATTACTAAGGCTGTCTAATTTACGTACTGTATCTTCTTGTATACAACTGTTTTTATTTACTACATCAGTACCCGTTGAAATTATTACATAGTCACCAAAATTACATCGATATTATTTAAAACACTATTAAAATCAGCATTCGGCTTGACGATAGATTGAGCTAAATATTTATGACTTCACAAATCTGTTAATACTTGCGCAGCGTTCCTTCCATAACCATCCGCCAGTATGAGTACTTTGTTTTTCATCGACAAGGAGTCTTCGTAAATAATGGGCAGCCTGCTCGCACTTTTCAATGCCATTGTCCTGTCGTCTTGGCTTTTATTCGCAGCTGCATCATCTAGCCTGTCCGCAGGACACTCCTGGGAAGAATCCAATTTCCAAGGCGGCATTGTCGGGGACATAGCATTAATTTTCTTGCATCCAGTAATATCTTCCTGTTTACCAATATAATTAGATTTCTTCTGTCTAGTTTTGGTTCGATTTGTGGCAAACCTTCTTTGATATTTGCTTAAATGCACCTCCAAAGCCCGAATTTTTTGTTCCAATTCCGTAATTTTATTTAGAAGTTTAAAAGCATACAAATTTGCGACGACGTGGTTTTACACTACTACAATTAATTACTGTATTGATCGATCCATCAGAGTCGTATATGCTTCTAAACTTCTTCTAAACTTATTCGTTTGTCGTTATGATTCGAACTATTGCGTTCTCCTAGGTAACTGCGGTCCAAAGTGTCGCATAGTTTCTTTACCAATGTATCTTTTTTTCCTCTGGTGTTTACGCCATGTTTTTGCAATTCTTCCTTCAGCGTAGATATTTTCAGCGACGATATTTTCGTTTTATTTGAGTGCATTTTAATAAATTTTATATTTCTTTGTAGTAAAAAAGCCTAATGAGATTTTAGCATACGATACACTGCACACACTTAAATACACTTGCTTGTGAAACACTCCATTAAGAATAACTTTTAGTAGCGTCAAATGTTAAAAATTATTAGAAAAATATAGCGGAGAGGCAAACAGGCATGTCCGCTTAGCTTGAAGGTCAGTAAACATGTGTTAGTAATTACATTAGTAATCAAAAGAGAATTGTCGGATCGAAAAACAACACTATGTTTACGTGGAACACTATTATAATTTATTGAATAAGATAAAAGTGTCAGTGGGTATTTCTTAATAAAAAATGAAGGAATAGAATAAAACCCAACAGTCATGGAGTTACTTTATATTTATTAATAGCTCTCGATTAATTATCCTCAGTAATAGAGGTATTAAAAGGGGAATTGGAAATTTTTAAACGGCTTATATGAGGGTCGCTATTGCAACTACTGCTTAAGAACATTACTACAATTATACTAAAATTACAATCGCAGTTTAAGGATTAAATGTGGAGAGATCGAGCTTTTTTTTGTATTGTTATTTATATCCATTGTAAGTCTAAAGTGAAGTTTAACCCGAAGATAATTGATCTACGGTTTAAACCGCGGTTGTAATAATGGCCTTAAGTAACTTAAATTCCCTTTTTGAGCAGTTCCAATCTGCAAGAATATTCCTTTATTTAAAATAAATAAAAATAGAATTTTTGAACGAAGTTTAAGAAAATCTGCCTAAGTTACTACGCTAATAAAAACATACTATTATATTATACAGAACGTTTCACAAATTAATTTTAAAAAGTAAGTATAAAAGCATCCTTTAAATGTTTTTTTTTTTTTCTTTCAAACAATTAAACACTGTGATTAATAATTATTTGCAAAGCCCGATAATTTAGCTTTTCAAATAATCTGGTTCTTATAAACCCCAAATATAAGCTTATACTTAAAAGTATTATTTATTTCCTATTTCATTTAAATATACACCTAAGGGTATTCGTTTATACATTAACCTAAGAAAGTAAATTCAAACTACAGTTTACGGATGAAAACAATTTTGATTTAACACGAATGCCATTGCCGAAATTTTGAAAATAATTGTAACTCATTAATCTGGGAAGGTCATAAATATTTTTTTTCCAAATCATTTGTTATTGTTTTTAATTTTAACTTGCAGTGTTTCGTTGTTCTTTAGCAACATCTTCAATGGCATATAATTAATCTATCTGAAGAATTAAATTCTGCTCGTTCGTGGTTATTCTCTTGACAATTTACTATATTTCTTGCAATTGTTGACCGTTTCTTCATTAAATGGCATATAATAAATCTATCTTTCAGTTAGATTTGACATTTAAGATGTTATAAAGAAATTAAAACTACTAGGTTGATCCTCACTCACTAGTTAGTTAGCTTTTAAGATGTTGTTAAAGAGCAACGAAACGTTGCAAGTTAAAATTAAAGAACAATAACAAATGATTTCAAAAAAAAAATATTTAGGACCTTAAATTCCCAAGGTTAATGGGTTACAATTATAATCAGGCAACAATAAGGTCAACCAAAGAAATAAAAAAGGAACAAACATGAACAGTACGTCAGATATATTATATGTTATTGAAGATATTGTTAAAGAACAACGAAACGTTGCAAGTTATAATTGAAGAACAATAACAAATGATTTGGAAAAAAAATATTTAGGACCTTAAGATTAATGAGTTACAATTATAATTACACAACATTAAGGTCAACTAAAAAAATAAAAAGGGAATGAAAAGAACAACTATAATGAAGAAATAGTCAACAATTGCAAGAAGTATAGTAAGATTGTTACGAGGATAATCAAGACCGGGCACAATTTAATCTTTCAGATAGATTTATTATATGCCATTGAAGATGTTATTAAAGAATAACGAAACGTTGCAAGTTAAAATTGAAAAACAACGAATGATTTTAAAAAAAATGTATTTAAGACCTTCAGTTTCCAAGATTAATGAACTACAATTATAACCACACAACAAGAAAGTCAGCTAAAAACAGAAAAGCAGAAAAAACAGAAATTTTTAATATGAAATTAAATTTAATCAGGATATAAATCTTTATATTGTTATTGAATTAATGTTAATTAACTTGAGTAAGCAAACAAAAAATATTAGCCGTAAACAATTTTAATCGAAACCAAATTTTCTAGTAAATTCTATTGATTATTTTCTTAAAAATGCGCTTTTTCCTCTTTTGTTTAAATTAACCACAAAAACAAAACAAAAACAAAACGAAAATGTTAAGGAATAAACTTTCTGTAAGCTCGATTAAGTAAAATCTTTTTACATTCACCTACCGTAATTCCTCGTCTAATTGCCGGTATTCATTGACACTGGGAACGTATTATTTAATGAAGCGCGAAAACTTTTTGTCAACACTCAAAAGTCTAGCATCGCGGTCCGCTCTCCTATTTGAGTTCAAGCGCGCGCTGAAGCACTGAAACTTTCAGCATAGCGGTTGATTGATAAACTGAAACTTTGGACGAGCGTTGCCGAGAATTGCCGTAATAGTTCGAATGAGTTGAACAACTGATAAAACGTTGTCGACGAATGCTTATGGATAATTTATTACTGCATAATAATATGTAACTACATAATGTAATAGTAGTAATAATAAGGTATGTAAAGGTTACTTAACTTTATTTTGATGGCTACTGGACTATAGCCATCAACTTTTAAAAGAAATATTGCTCTTATAGAGGTCGCATTCAATCCAAATATATTTATGTATAGTGCATTTAAAGATATAAGAAAACTACTTTTAACGTCTGCCATAGTTTTATTGCACCCCTGCACAGTAAGCTGAAATTTTAAAATATTGACTTAGGAAAAGCCAATCGCTGTATCGTATCCTTCTAGTCCAAACGCTTTACTTTTTTTTTTGTAAATTCAATATTTAAAAGTGATGACGTATTCATGTTCTACCCTTTAAACCAATCATTTGCTGTCATGTACATTTTTTTTTGATAAAAGCAATATTTAGAAAGTTTTGATGCTTAGGGTCTTTCTTATGTGGAAAAGTAGTGAAATTAAAAAAGCTCACATTTCCTCAAAATATGATTTAGGAGATGATATGGTAAGCATGGTTAGCTTTAAAATGAACCATGTTTCATTTTTCGATCTTCCTCGAAAATGAGTAAAATTAGCAACTTTTTTATTTAAATAAGAATTCCATTGTTTCATTTCACAAGGTAAAGGTAATGTGCTCTTTTCCAGTGGTAGTTACAATTGAGGAGCATCCGTGCAAAACCGGCTATATCCATTTTGGTAAAATGTAGGGAAAATGCCAAAAACTCCCCATTTTTCGGCCTTAACAGATATAGGAAATATAAAAAATAGGTTTTGTGGGCTTTGATGAGGTCGATTGATAGGACTATTGTCAATTTTGAAAAAGTTCACAATAAGGCCAAATTTGAGAAAAACCATAGGATATAGCCGGGTTTGCTCGAAATCCGGTGATAAATGTTAAAAAGCACTTTATTTTAAATAAAATATGCACAAATAAACATAAAACTCTAAAAAACTTTTAAAAATGAATAACAAAAAAAAACAGAAACAGGAAAATTTTAAATTAACTCATAGAAACTTATATTAAAACTGCAGCCTCCTCATGAAGGCAGTCACATGGCTCAATATTATCATCCTCTTCCCTCACCTCATCTACAGGCAATAGAAGGTTCTTGTACCATTCTAAGTCAGGACGGTTGCTCCACTTTGTTCCAAATGCTTCATTCATGAGGTGAGAGAGACTTTTCTTTTTCTTTTCCGGTATAGTGTTTCTAAGCTTGACCTCTTTTAACACTACCTGAATATCTTGCTCCTTCCCCTTTTTCAATAAAGTCTGATGAGCATTGGTTGTGCTTTGAATTCTATAATATTCATGAGTGGTGACCCTTATTTCAGCATTCTGCGTACAACGATTGTTGCCTCTCTGAATCTGAATTCTTTTAGTATCTGCAATGCCCTTCACTTTTTTGTATCGTGTTTCAAGTTCCTTGATGTCGTATATCTTCCAGTCATAGCCCAATTTTTTAACGCCGCCTACTTCCGAATATAGATCAATATATTCTTCTGTTGTAGTTATAACAGGATGTTTTCTTAGTATTCGTTCCACCCTTCCAAAGCATCTATCGGCTGCCATGAAACTATGACCCCGTACTGGGAATGTTATTATGATTTCACGAACATTCTCGGGAGCTTTATTTGCAAGCCAAAACATCAAAGTATGTACTACATGAGAATTTTTGTTTTGGCCTGCGCATCCATCACAGAATAGTCGAATCTGGTGTATATCAGCATAGTCCAAGGTATCTAGGTGACACAGCAATGCAGAGCCACTTCGGTTGAGCCTCGACCGGCAGCGTCTTCCGTCCAAACATAGAAAGTAGGATTTCGTGAGGACACAACAAAATGCGTAGAAACTGATTTGATGGGCATAAATGCATCACCCACTGGTTGCGAGGTAGAGGCTGCACCTGTTGCAGGTCAAAACAAAAACTCAAACTCTCCTCAGGAGTTTTCTTTTGCAAGCTCATAAAAAGGACTCGCCCTTTTTCTGTGAACACGATACTCAGTAATTAGCTGTCTTTTCTTTTCTATATTAGTTTCCGTTTTGTATTGCTCTTTAATCCTGGCACATTTTCCACAAACATCTGAAGCAGGGGATGAGAACCCGATGTTGAATTCATTAACGAATATGTTTCTAAACATATTATAGGAAACCCAATTAGCTGCTTCATTTTGGTGATTAAACATCTTTCGTAATCTGGCAATGGAAAGATTGGCGCTCAAATACATTCTCCTTGATTTTTTGCGATTATAGTGTGATTCACGACCTTTCAGCTTTTTAATAAAATTTCGAACCAAATTTTTCTTATCTTCAGTTTTATTAGACACCCGATCACCGCCTCTTTTTTCTCTTGGAGTTCCTCCCTCAAGAATCACTTTGGCAACAGTGTTTGTTCTATGCTTGGTAATTCCCAAAACAGCCGTGAAAATTTTTTGACATACTCTTATACACTCGCCATTTCGTTTTTTCAAAAAGTAGGAAAGAGTCATCTTTTTCTGTTCTATCAGACCCTGACTCCTTCTACGACGAACAGGTTCTGCAGATAGCATATGGCATAATCGGACGTCTTGATTTACTTTACTGGCATCAGAATAAAAACGTTCTCGTATAGAATGCATTTCACGCTGTTGCAAACTCAAGCATTTAAAACTACGTCCATTATGTTGGCAAGGACGAATGAAATTTCGAAAAGCCGGATCTGCGTCGCCGTACCTGCAAAATAACGTTGCGATTGAAGGCAACTACGGCTTAACGCTTAATATAATATGCGAAAAACATACCTTTTAGCTTTATTCATCTGCCGCTTAGATACTTTGTCTTACGGCTTTCGGCTGCGTCATTTCCCGCTTCAATAGTGATCTCATTAAGGTCCATAATATTGATTATTATTATTACTAATAACAAACTAATACCTCTACTAACACGACTACACAAACTACCAACTAACAACAACAATACTTTCAAAATTTTAATATAACCACGAGACGTCTGTCAAAGTAACATCAGTATAGCACTACCTCTTCCTCTCATGCTGATACATACTAAACCGTCGGCGTCAATTGCACCGGCACTAATCGAATGATGAAACGCTGACTTGTCGGTAAAACTTGTTAAAAGTAGTTAAAACTCGTTTATTTTGGAAATAGCCGCTTTTGCTATGAAAACGTGGATTTATCCGGTTTTGCACCAAAAGCTACTTTTCAAATGCGATTTTAACACAGTTTTAGCCGGTTTGGGTCCGAAATACTTTACTAGTCGATAGATATAAAGCTAAAGATATGAAATACACAAAAAAACGAAAAACTGAAGAAAATGGATTTAGCCGGTTTTGCACGGATGCTCCTCAATTAACCTCCATGTTAAATAAAATAAGAATTTACTAATCACACATAAATATACAGATATTGCTCAAAAAACTCAAGTTTCCACGAAAAAATGCTAGAAGGCTTGCAAACCCTAGGATAGGAGGCCAAAGGATTCCATATGGCAAAGAGGGAAAATATCTGAGGGTATGATTTTATCAAAGACATACATCGAACCTAGATATCCAGAACCTAACCAACAAACCCATTATCGC
Organism: Protaetia brevitarsis; assembly: GCA_004143645.1. Classification (NCBI taxonomy): domain Eukaryota; kingdom Metazoa; phylum Arthropoda; class Insecta; order Coleoptera; family Scarabaeidae; genus Protaetia; species Protaetia brevitarsis. Next base: position 85,671 of record RXPK01000705.1, read on the forward strand.
CCTAGGTAGATGTAGGAAGCTGTGTGGAAAGAATTGGAGACTAGGGTCCCAAAATGACTCTGTGGCTATACATAAGCTTAATTAGACTCATGATAACGTACGAAGCTATAGTATGGTGACCAAAGGTGCGGTAGGAGAGGGTGTCTAAAATGTAAGATTGGCGTGTCTGTGCGCCACGGTTGCAATTCTGAACTTGCCATCGCTACATATGCGCATACAAGAAGCTGCCAGGTCTACAGCACATAGACTTATGCAGAATCAAGTACCGATAAGTAAATCACACGGCGCTCATTATCAAAAACTATTAGATGAACTCAAGGAGGCACCCCTTTTAGGCATACTATGTGATGCCATGGTTCAAAAATTCAACCTAGATAGAAAATATCAGATTATATTACCAGATAACAAAGACTGGGAGACAGGCACTCCAATAAGAAAGGATTCAAACCTGGAATATACGCAAAGAAGCCTATATAGGTTCTTTTGGTAAGCTTCAGCAAAGGCACAACGGTGTTCCAAGCTGAGATTGCTGCAATTCACCATTGTGTCCAAGAAATAGAATGATGGGCCGAGCCAGCTAAAAGCGCCACTATCTTCTTATAACGATTAGTTCCGTAAATGGGCATCCAAAGAGAATTAACTTTGGCCTGGGTACCTAGCCACTTGGACGTGAAAGGAAATGAAGCAAGAATGAGCTGGCCAGGCGAGGTTCGCCAAGGTCATTCGTTGGAGCTGACACTATGAAATCGCAAATTAAAAAAAAAACATCATTTAATGAATACATAGTCAGTCCAAAGAGTGGTAGCAAAAATCATCGGGACAGAGATAGACAAAAGAGTTCCTAAAGGAACAGAGGCCTGACTTTACTATGGATCTACTGAATAAAGATAAGAAGACTGTGAAATAGGTCTGCGGACTGGTCACTGTAGACTAAATAGGCATATGTAGCTTTGTAGATGACGCAACTTGCAGATTCTGCCAAGCGGAGGAAGAAATATCAGTCTATGTGCTATGCCAGTGTGAAGGCCTGGTGAGGACAAGGTTTCTAGTAATGGGCGTGGAAACCCTACAGCTAGCAGGCACACAAAGAAACCGCTTTCAGGCTTGATAAGCTTAATTAAGAGCCCAAAATTAGAGAGCGGTTTCTAGGAAAAAGGGGATCACAATAGATATGTAAAGGTCGCGGTGACACAAGTCTATAAGTCGCTCCAATTCTAATCTAATCTAATCTAAATATACAGATATAGTCATAATTAAAATTTAAATTGCAGTTCGCTTAACTGGTGTTGTTGAAAGCCTGCTACAAAGATTTTCAGATACTTTGCAAGTCCATTCGTTTTGTTTTCCTAGAAAACTTGAAATTTAAAAGGTATTGTGAAACTACTGTAAAATTGTACACCAAATTCTATGGTTGGTATTATATGCCTTTTAGCGTATGTAAAATTCTCGTGCATTATCAGAAATTTCGATTTAATTCCAATCGGAAGACCCTTAGAGGGACCCTATAGATGGAATTTATAAGCTAAGATTTTAGAAGATATTTTCATAGTCACAAAGTCTGTAGAAGGACCACCAACGAAGATATTGAATGATATATTACTTAGTTCAAATACATTCATATCAATGAAACGCCCCAGATTATTTAGAAAAGACAGAACTTTGACTAAGCATGCCATAGCTTTATTAAATTTAACTAATGATTGCAACGACTTCGAGAAGCCTAACATAGAATTTGTATTAACATTAAAATAAAAAAGTTCGTTTCCAATCTTTATTTAATTCTATTTTTTATTTTGCCACATGTTTCGGTATAATATCAGGCAAGGAAAACGTCAATCGGCTGATGATGTTATTATACCGAAACCTGTAGCAAAATAAAAATTAGAATTAATTAAATCAAAATTGGAAGACTAACCTTTTTATTTTAAACGATGAGGGCCGTGAACGCGTATTCATCTATTTCGGGAGATGCGGCGTGCGTTATTTCGGATATATTACCACTAGATTTACATTTGTGTGAATTTAAATTTCGTAGGGACGCAAATAAATTAATTTAATTGCGGTAAAGAGAATTAGATTGATTAGATTCACCACAATTATAATAAATAATTATTGCATGATTAAGAAATTCAATAGCTCGGGTATAATTAAATCAAATGGGTCAAAAAGATTTCACACAAGAGAATATGTCAATAATCATATTATATTTTGTATTTTAATATACATACCGATATAACAAACATATTGTCATCTATCGTCTTTTTACACTCTGAACCGCTATGGAAATTGATCATTGTGCCCCGGGCTTTACGAGTTTCATGACAATAAACTGCAACTGCGGAACAGAAACATTCACTTTAGTTGGCATATAATATATTGTTCATATCCGTATTATCGCTTTTTCTCGTTGTGACAGTGCTCTTCGACAATCATCAGGGTTTTATGTTTCCGTTCCATTTCGTTCTAAACATGCCATTCTCAAATGAATGCCGCAGCATCCGATATCTGGTCACGTTCATTATCTTCTCTTTATTTTTATTGACGTGAATATAAACTAGCTAGTACATAAAAACGAAAAGAAAATACTAGGAAACTCGATTTAATGTAATTCAGGTTCCAATGCGTACGATATTTTTACCAAAATGGTCAAATCTTAGTACCGAGAAATGTAGCTTGCATGTGAGCACAATACGTCTTTGATTCACATAACAATGTCCAGCAGTATAGAGTACGAGGGAATAAAATTAGAGCTTCCAATTCGATGTAGTCCAACTTCACATTTACAGATCTGCATTACTGAATAATGAGGACGTGGGATTCAAGCTGACTACGTGCTATAATATACATCGATCAAATTACAATTGTTTAACAAATCGACCGCCCTCGTTAATGTACAATGGGCTTTCGAGATAATTGCTGCAACTAGAGCGATAATAATGCATATACACTTATTGAAGTACGTAGGTGCATTTACAGGTATTCAAACTTTTGCATCATAACGTACTCATTAATACACTTATCAGGAGCTATACAAAGTATGGCCATACATTGCATACTCAGGTACGTGAAAACAGTAAAACCATTTTTATGCATTAAATTGTATTGTATTGTACGGTGTGCCACTCATTTTCTCTTTCCAACGACGCTGCAGTAGGAACAATATTGCTTTTTTAGATGGAAGCAGCTTTGCACAAGATAGGAGAAGCGATTAAAGGCTCTACTCCGATAAGCCATTGAAAAGTGCCCCTAAAGCTATCGGGCTAAAATTCATGCAAATGAGTATTACTGTTACGCATACTGTAAATACTAAAAATTAGCTCAATCGATGCCACACCATTCGAGATATCAGCACAAGGGTGGAAAAATTGAATAGGTATTTTTTTTTTCTCAGAAATTACTTGAGTTATAACGTTCAAAAATAACACTGATTATGGGTATTCTATAAAAAATCAAGGACCAATTCTGTTCAACCAGTTGAAAGTTATCACTATTTACCCCATTTGAGGGTGTTTTTTTAGTTTGGTTTAATTGGTATATTAGATTGTATACATTTAGGTTTACTATATTATTTTTTTTCAGTTTTTTTTTCTGCGTTGTAGAACATGTAAATGAGAAAACAAAATCTCTTTGAATGATTTTAGTAGGAGCAATTTGTTATTGGTTGTTGCCCCAACGTTTGTCACGAGGGACAAAACGTCAAATATTATTCGGTAAACTCCAAAATTTGTTGTCCAGATAAGAAAAGAAAAAGTTAATCTAGTAATCTTTTATGGCCGACCCGCTCAGGAGAAGGCGGAGTTCCTTAAATTTATATCGCGCCACCACGTCTCAAGGAAGCATACGTCTAGAATGCTCTGTAGACACGGAGACCAGAGTAAAGATGTATCTGAATTTGTAAAATAAGGTATCGGGTACAGAGTACAAATACAAAAGGCAAAAAAAAAGAACATCAACAGTTACAAATATAATGAGTACGTAAAGAAATCATTTACAAAATACAAATACAAAATTGCGAAATAAAATACAACGTTACAATTTACATAAATAACTTATCAACTAACTGGATCCAGCTTCACTTTATCTATCGAGAATCTTAATTTGATTAAAGAAGAGGTTTTTTAACAGCAAAACGTATGATAAAATACATCGCAATAAAATGCTCCAAGATGACAATTAGTATCAAATAACTTATCTGACAATTCTCGATACATACAATTAAATTTTGTCTGTACAATCTGTAGTAACTGAAAATTTGACAAATTATTTAAACGCAAAAGACCAAAATCGGAAGTATGGTAATTAGTCCGACAAAAATCAGGTGGGTAAAGCGGCTTCAATAAAGTCTAGATAATTTGGGCAATTTTGACCTGTCAAAAGAGTCAATGTGTCACTCTGCAGTCATGGAGACTGGCTACCGCCACCTTGAATATAGGAAAATTTCAATGCTACCCTTATGCAAATAGGGAGCACGTAATGATAAAATTTGCTCTATGAGCGCCCTCACACGAGGTTTTACTTACAATACAAAATAATGAGCAAAAGTATATTGTGAGGTGTCAAACGATCGCTTCTACATACATTGGAGATCAATCAATGACTGATTCAAATATTTTCTTTGACATCTGTCAGGAGAGCGTCCAAAACAACAGCCAACTATTATACCCATAATCCTTTTTGAAAAATGAATGTAACATGTTATTTTCAGGTTAAAATAATTATTTATTGAATAGTTTCAGGATTATTTGTATAAATGTTTCAGCCCTAGTAGTTATAAAAGCATCGAAATATACAAAAGCATATTGTAATAATAAAGTAATATTTAATTCCGCACACACAGGCCAAAGTTATTATTATTTTCCCTTTTTGAGTGCTGATTTTTTTGAGTTGGGTTTAGGGTAACAATTTGACTTTATTATTTAGGAGTGTATAATTATATTTGGGTTTATTATATATTCGACAATTTCTTTCAGTCAAGTAAGACAAATAGAAAATAAAATATCTTTGAGTAAGATTAGCAGCAGCTATTATTGTTTTAAAGTTAAAATACGACATATAAAAAGAGATATTGCGATAATGAAAAATATTTAACTCCGTACACCCAGTTCGAAGTTATGAGTATTTTCACCTTTTGAGGCATGTTTTTTCAAGTTGGATTTAAGAGAACAACTTGAGTTTTTGTTACCTATAAATATATGTGTTGTTACCCATAATATATTTGTGTTTTGGTACAATATACAGTATGTCCCCGAATTGAGTTTACAATAGGTATGATTGACCAAAAATTTTCGAATTGGAATTTCATATTTTGGGATTCCGCCTTGCTGGGTCTGAAACTTATTTTTAGTTTACTTTCGATTTTTTAAAGTCAAGTATGCCTTTACAGTTGAGCGAACACTATTTTAGTTCTAGGTAAACTACCTTTTCCGTTCACAGTACGCTAAAGGGTTATTAAGAAAAGTTGTTCAAAGTTATGGAGTTATGCATATTTTCAGAATGATCGACCAACTTTGATAAACTTTGATACTCAGTATTGCAAATGAAACAGCGATGAGATGGCTCACTAATTACAAAAACAAAAGCATCAATTACGTGTCAAGTGTTTATTGTTGTATGACATGTGTCGTCATCTTTCATATCGTTTATCGTATTATCACAAAACTGATTTTCATTGCGAAGTAATGACAATATTTTTACAATAAAATGCTAACGTTTGAACAGAAAATATATTTAGTACGGTGTTATGGACGTGGAAGAAGTTTCGGTTACGTCATTGAAAAATTTAATGAAAAATTTCCAAATATTTATGTATCACGTATGGGTGCTCAGAAGCTTATTAAGAAATTTTTTAAGAATTGGCTCAGTACTAAATGTAAAACTATGTATGTATAAATTGCAAGGGTGGTATTACACTGCGACCTAAAAGATCTATTGTGTCCCCCTGTTCTTGCTGTTTTACAGCTGGCCTTCCAATCCTATTCCTTTCAGAAAGCGTTGGATATCAAAAGACCCCAGGATAGGGAAGTCTTCCTCTTCGATTTCACGTGCTCCCAGGTGCAACGCCCTTGAGTTGCACAGTGCTACGCAGTTTGAGAGGGGATGGATGCCATCCTGTTCCCCAATCTGCTCCAGTCGTTTTGTTCCTTCCTTGTGTGGTACTTTCACTTTGGAAGTGGAAGGCTTCTTATGGAGGTCCTGTTCCAATTTCTCCATGGTTGATCCCACAAGTAGCTAGGGAAGAAAAGGTCCACCTGCACAGAGCTCCGCATGCAGAGGTAGGGCTAAATACAATGGGGTGCGCCAGGTGCCCCAGGATCGGACTAGTAGACTGGTCTTCTATTCAGGCACGCACCCCATCAGCCTAATCCGCCACCTTAGGATTTAGTTTTTTGTTGAGGATAAGCCCAGACCCTCCATCGCTTTCGAGACCTGGTTTAATAGTTGGGCTTTCGGTAGCCGAAAGCAATAACAGGCGTCGTTGTAACTCCCTGTGCAAGCCCTTAGCCAAGACACGACAGTTCGGGCGAGGGGGAGAGTGATTCACGGCAACGGTCTTGATTCACCCTGCTCCGGTTTTAAGCAGAGAGGACGACCTTATAGCCACCACTAACCATCTCGTCTTCAGCGAACCCTGACAAGATGGCCTTTCCCCTATCCACCACCTCGGGGACGCGCCTGGTAGGTACTCCCAACCCCCAGGAAAGAAAACTAAGAGGATGCATAATGAAGACGATGCCGCTACTCTGCTAATTTTAGATTCGGTACAAAATGATTTAAAAGTGTCATAAATCATAGATACAACGAGTTTTGAAAGACCGGAAGATTTGTAAGCATATGTGTGGATTACCGACGTCTCAATGCAGTGACAAAAAGTGAGCTCTACCTCTTGCCACGTAGAGAGGATTTACTTCATGAAGCGAAACACACTGCTTTCATGTCAACCATGGATTTACGTTCTGGTTATTAGCAAGTAGCTGTGCGCAGGTATGACTGTGACAAGACTGCATTTATTACGCCTTTCGGTATTTACAGTTTCCGAGGAAGCAAATTCCTGAGGATGCTGGTTCAAACAAGGGACATCTCTTTGAACGAGAGGGGGAGTGTGTAACAAATGAAGTACTAGTTGTTTATATAGTAGTTTAATAGTTTTTCATAGACCTGTCATGCGTTATGACCCGTTCTAATATTTATTATAATAGAGGAGTTAAATAACCTTTTCTATAACTCCTATTTTAGTTAAACGGCTCTGAATTAGTGATGACACTATTTTCAAGAATAGCGTCAGGGATTAAAATATCCCTATATAATATTCTTATGCCAATATCCAGGCATAACTCTTTTCAAAAATCCTTTCAGGAGACCATATCACCATACCTCTCTGACTAGACCCTTTCTCATCCATTCTATCAGCACGAAAACTGCTTCCGTAACTTGGCAAGTATCTAAGATATATTCCCTTGTTTATCCCACAATATTTGAATCTAAAAATATACTACTACCCGAGTACTACATGTAAGTATCCTTCTTTGTCCGCCTGATCTAACTTTGTCATTTCATTGTGTACATATGGAACATATCATACAGCTACCCTGTCTATCAGAAAGATTGTATTTTTGAAATGTAGTGCTTGAATCCCATCGTCGGAACGCGGCAACTGTTCAAACACGATATCTAAAATTCGCAGCAAATAGGGGCGATTGAATTTTGAGTGCGTAGGATTTATAATCGTCAGCGAAAAGTATCAGATGATCTATTAATTCCCCTCGGCGCGATAAAGAGGAAAACACATGGAAACTTCCACAATAAATTATTTTAATTTTATTTCATACATAAAAAAACCTCGGTAAAAGCGTTGTCTAGAAGAAGAATTTCATTATACTTCCAAATCCAAAAGTTATAGCGTTTTTTTTTACTATCAATCTTAAAGAATTTGACAACTTACTAAAACTTCGACTAAAAAATTCTGTTACATAAAAATTACCAGTTTTTTTTTTCAAACATGTATTAAATATTATTTGCATCCGCTTATAATAACTAGCTGTACAGCATTAAAACAAAGCTGACAAACTTATAAAGCTAACAACGTTGTTTACTGTTCATGACCTATTGAGAGTACTTTAACTAACCGCCACATGTGCTGTTCCCGTGAGGAAGCGACAGAATATTGTAAAGTTTTTAAGTGGACTAGGTAACAAAATAATTTCCACAGCCCCCTAACAGGTAATACCATTTCTAACTGGTGGGAACACTTTATTTATATATAATATTGAAAACTAAATAAATTCCAATTCATTCTAAACCGCGTGCTCCACCTAACGGTATTACACGGGGCTACCTATTCTAAGTGCTAAATGGATTTCATAACGATTGAAATGTTCCTACTCTAATTAAATAATTTCCCTATGATTATTACTACAACAAAAATAAAATAAAAGTTTGCACCCATGGAATGACTTTAGTTATCTCCTACCATTCGCCAAGGAGTAAAGAAAATCATGGAAACCTTGCTCTAGGAGCAAGATAGGCCTTGTTCGGTTAAATTCGGTCGTTCGGTGTTTTAGTTCGTGACTCCGTGATTTTGGCGCAAGTGTTCTGAGCGCAATGTGTTGAAAAGTTCGCGATAGATGGCAGCGTGGACAGCAGGTACATAAGAACTGCGATAATATCGACTGCGCTATCAGTTTTCAGTTGGCATCAATTGACGTGTGATCCATGTGTCCAACATAAAATTGAAGCGTTATAAACGGAATTATTCATAAAATATATTGACGTAGTCTGCTTGGCAAAACACTTGCTAACTTATAATAAATTGAAATACATTAACCTTAAACATTTTAAAGTTACCAGTAGTTTTTGTAGATTAGATATTAATTTTAACCAAGGTGACGGAAAAGGTTGTTGAAAGGGCAGATATCATATCTTTATGAATGGAAAAAGAAATTGAAATTACTGCCGTTGAATTAACTAATATTTTTGATCGACAACATATTTACTAACGTTGAACTCAAAAGCCTGGAAATTGTGACTGCCAACTTGCACTTATCTGATCACCTGGCACAGATCTTAAAATATACACTCCCTAAACAAAACGGTGGACCTACAAAAATAAAAAATTGTAAGGGACATTAACAGTAGCAGTATAGAACACTTCAAAGTGCTACTTCGCACAGGTCTAGGATAATGATGATGCCCATCTATTCTTTAGCACTTTCCACGGCTCCTTCATTATATATTATATCAATATATTATCACAATATTTAACTACTGCCTTCCTGAAAAAAGAATTAAAAAATCAAATAATTTAAAAACCAGTTACCTAAAGAACGAAGAAGTCAGTCTTATGAAAAACAACTTAGACGCGTGGGTAGTAATAGCTACAATATGTATGTATGTATGTATATTGAAAGGGTGATATTACACTGCGACCTAAAAGATCTATTGTGTCCCCTGTTCTTGCTGTTTTACAGCCGGCCTTCCAATCCTATTCCTTTCAGAAAGTGTAGGATATCAGAAGGCCCCAGGTTAGGTAAGTCTCCCTCTTCGATTTTATGTGCTCCCAGGTGCAACGCCCTTGAGTTGCACAGTGCTACGCAATTTAAGAGGAGATGAATGCCATCCTGTTCCCCAATCTGCTCCAGTCGTTTTGCTCCTCCTTTGTCCTTATTTGTGAAGTACTCTCACTTTGAAAGTGGAAGGCTTCTTATGGAGGTCCTGCTCCAATTCCTGTAGTGGTGTCGTCCCGCTAATAAACGTCCTTCCTCGGTTGATCCCACGAGTAGCTAGGGAAGAAAAGGTCCACCTCCACAGAGCCCCGCATGCAGAAGTAAGGCTAAATATAATGGGTTGCGCCAGGTGCCCCAAGGTTGGACTAGTAGACTGGTCTTCTATCCAGCCACGCATCCCATCAACCTAGTCCGCCACCTTAGGATTTAGGTTTTTATTGAGGTTGTCTCTTCTCGGTTCGTGCAGTTAAGCCAAGACCCCCCCCATCCCTTTCGGGATCTGGTTTAACAATTGAGCTTTCGGTAACCGAAAGCAACCCTGTGCAAGCCCTTAGCCACCACACGACAGCTTGCGCGAGGGGGGAATGGTTCACGGCAACGGTCTTCGTTCACCGTGCTTCAGTTTTAAGTAGACAGGACGAACTTATAGCCGCCACTAACCATCTCGTCTTGAGCGAACCCTGACAAGATGGCCTTTTCCCTATCCACCACCACGGGGACGCGCCTGGTAGGTACTCCCAACTCCCAGGAATAGCTACAATAACAAAAGATTCACGCTATTATCTAATATATAGAAACCTGAAGAAAGATTACTTGAATACTACAACGAAATTTAAACAACCAACTAACTCTTCTTACATGAAAAACTCGGCTGACAAAGTAAAAGCAGTTTGGGAAGTCATAAACAGGGAACTAATCTTAACCTGGAAATTGTGTGTGAAATTGAAGAAATATTACTAAAGCACATAAAAGCTAAACACAGGAAAGATATATATATATATGATATTTCGACATTTGTGCTTAAAGCAGTAGGGAGAGAAATATCTACATCTCCGGCAACCATCTTCAATAAATGCATTGAACGAGCAACATTTCCAGGGCTACTTAAAGTTGGAAAAGTCGTACCTGTATACAAAAAAGAAGACCTCGGTCTTTGGTGTGCTTAACCAGACCAAAAATTTTTGTGAAGTTCCTGGGACTTACCATAGATCCATGTTTAAGCTGGCACCAACATCTCAACCTAACACTCAGGCTAGCATCTGCATTGTTCGCCATCAGGAGGCTTCTGCACATCGCCAATATGAAGCGGCAAAGGCGGCTTACTTCGCTAATTTTCATTGGATTATAAAGAAAAAAATGTTTAAAAAAATCAAAATCTTTTAAAGACTGGGTAAAATGTAATACAGGGATTAGAAATGTGGAAAAGATAAAAAACTATTAAGAAAAATGAAGAGAGGAGAAGAAAAATTAAAAAAGAACAAAACTGTAAAAAAACGTTTAAAAAAATTAAAAAAATATATAAATGCAAAGAATATAGAAAATTTGGAACAAAATAAGCATTGCTTAAAAGAGGTAAAAAGTTTAGGGTGAAAATTAAAAAAAAAATATCACAATGTAAAAAAAAATAAAAAAAACGTTTCCCCTATCATTTGTTGCAATAGCCATTCAACAGGAGAAAAATGAAATGAAGTCTGATACCTTTCTTTTGTTTGTCTTATTGCACTTTCTGTAAGTGGAGCGCTGCAAAGCCGACCGGCTTTCTATCCACATTTTCCAAAGGCCGCGTTCCAGGAAAAAGTCTGTCCCTCTAATTATAGAGACCAAATACTGACACCATAGTTTTTAAATGAATAACAACTGGTATAATACTCAATCAATAGTAGTAAAAGAGAAAGAACTTTCTCTTCTCACGATAAGTTTCTGAACTTGTATCCATTACCCTCTGTTGTGTAAATTAATTTTTAATTTTGATTTTGACATGGTTTAAAGATGGCTGTTTGCCCGAAGCTAGTAAGCAAATAATCTTGGACTATAGATGGAATATTATGCCAGTTGTTATTTATCATTAACCTTAACTCAATTTAGATATAACTATGCATATGTTCCAATACTACTCAGGAATACATCGCCATAATAGGATGCCATTATCCCTTAGGCATTATCTTCATTTTAACATTTAACGTTTTAAATTAGTTGATCAATAATAAATAGTCGTCTGGTCCTATTACTGACTGTGGAAGCGACACAAGTAAATTCATAAAACAAGAAATGGGAATATTTACATATACTAACATTATAGAGGGCACTTGTTTTGCCAACTCATTGCCTCCTTTTAACAAAATGTATATTATTTAATTCCATTAAAGGTATTTTCCAAATATATTAATGTTTAAAAGTTGGGATCTATGTTTACATACATACACAATATTTAAATACAATTTAGGCCTGGAAGCGAGTTTGCCCGACTTTAAAATTCAATTAAGTAATGGAAGTTTCTACATTTCGGTTGGTATATTTCAATAATATGTATATATATATTTTAGTATGTTCGAGAGACCAAATTTTAAAATGATGAGTGATTTTATTGTATTTATGTATAACGTAATGCTTTCCACAATGATTCGTATTGGGATTTTATTAGGCTATAAAGCCGACCCAGCTCATCACAAACAAACAATAATTTTATTTGAGACTATTTTTACTGTGTTAAGGTCAATACAAAGCATTGTTTGACATTGGAAACAATGATTTACTCCACAATACATTTTTTTGTTATCAACAGTATTTTAAAATAATGGATTGCAGGATGAGCTTTTTTTTTAAGTTTCAAACAATGCAATATGTAAACAAATTTAGCAGATAACTACATCCTGCTAGGAAAATGCTTAATATAAAAGTAGCAGTATTGACAATATTCCTGCCATCCTATCCATAAATCATAGTTGCATCTTTGCAACTATAACAACATAACTAATAATAAATAACGAATAATGTAGTTACATAATGTATTAGTATATCGTATTGTAATTTCTTTATAAAGGATTGTCCGGCTGGTATTTTTCTCAAAAACAAATTCTTTCATTTTTTAATCTGTTTTTTTTTCTTTATGGCTTGCTATCCTTCTATGTTAGATAATATTCAAAGATACAATCCCCATTCATTAGACGGCAAAGAACTTATACATTTGCCTCAAATTCATCCCTGCAGATCATGCGCATTAGTAATCCCCCATCTTATTAAGCAATGAGTAGTATTTCACAAGTAGTAACTAGGTAGCCGAAGAGGCTGCACATGGTGTGCATTCTAAATTAATAACTTGTAAGATCTTAACTTCGTTTAATATTGAATTTATGGCTTAGTTTTAATCATTTAATGTATTACCAGCTTTTATTAACAAACATAGTGTAAATAACAATTTACTATATAGAAATATATCAGAAACTTTCAAGGAGCATAAGGACTCTTACTCAAGGTAAGTATACTTATTTGCAATATTTAAATACAGTATAAAACTACTATGCAGTACACAGGTAAAAAATTGAGGGAGTGAAATAGGGAGTCTCCGTTTTGGAAATATTTTGAAAGTATTTCCTCGGTTTTGTACAAAATCTCAACCAAAACGGAGAGATTGAATTTACTTCTCCTTCTAACACGATTTTAAAGGAAGAAATAATCTCCGTTTTCTCTCCGCCACCGTATTTAAGTCCTAAATGTAAACAAATATCCCTAACATTACATTATGTTTTCTCCTTCACGGAGGTGATAATAACAGATGTTTTTACTTCTAATACCTCAACGCCAAAAAGGGAAAGGATACTTCCGATTGGGAACATTTGTTCACCAAATCGTAGTAACTGTTTCCCTAAACATTTGAAAATTACAAGTTTGCATAGGGCGTGCGCATTTATTAAAGCGATATTAGTGCAGCGCATGTGCAACAAATCTGGACGTGGTCACTTTGCAATAGTTCGAGAATGGAGAAGGATATGGCGGAATGCATTGTACCTGAAATTTATAAAATTCACATCAGAGTAAAGTACGAAAACCGTAAAATATGGGTAAGAGTTATGGGGGCAAACATCACCAAGGCAGATGTAGATAAAACAGGTAAGAAACTTGTGCATCCTTATTTAATTTTATTTATTATATTTTTATTTATAAAATTGAGGTGTTAGCTCCTCAATAAAAGCACGTTTGTCTTAGCTGAATCCGTGGTGTTTCGACTGTATTGTGCCTTCAACCCACGGTCGGTACCAAACTCGAAGAAGCAACTATATTATGGATAAATTAAAGCAATTCCAATGACGGCTGCTCTGTGACCGCAGAAGAGGACGTGCTTAGTGTGTCTATCCTAGTAATCATTAGGAATATATCAAAAATAATTCAAGAACTTGAGGTTCGACGACATTTTTGATGCATTTTTAATGATAAATAATAGAATAAATGCACTGAACAAGGGTGCTTCTGTCCACATAGAACAGCCCTCATTGATTAACTCTAATATGATGTTAAACTTAGTTACTATGGAGCTAGGTAACATAAAAATAGAGTGAAAAACCTTTTCACTAGAAAGATATTCTCTTCTCTTCCGATAATTATCCACTAGAATCCTGTGGCAGGTACCTTCTTAACGGAAATAAATTCATGTGTAAAGGATGAAATACATTCCGAAACGGAGTTAACATGTTTCCGTACAAGAAATAATTTGATCCAATATGGAGCAAAATCGCTGAAAATAGCAACCTGTACATATTAAAATTTCGATTTAAACTATTGGTTTACACGGTGAGTTCCTCAAGTGGATTCATTCCTACCTCTCAAACAGAACTCAAGGAGTTGTTGTGAATATTGTAAAGTCAAATTTGGTTGAAATCACATCAAGAGTTCCCCAAGGTTCCCACTTGGAACTAACCCTAGGAAGTGTAAGCAACTTAAAATTATTATTTTGAAAAGAAAGTAAGTATCAAACAACTGCAAACCCCAAATTTTTAAAACTGAAAGTTTTTGTTAACACTTCTCACTAAAAACAAGAAAGAATAGTGAAATCTGTCAACTAGTTTCATCAAAACGATACTAACGAAAACAGGATTTGTTTTTCCATCTAAGTATGTGAAAACATTTCTGATATAAGGAGATTAAGGAAAATAAACCTCGATTGAATATAAACGGAAATATGGAAGTCAAAAGAAACATTACGGCCGCAAAATGGTAGCGGTTCCCTTAACCAAAAACAATTGTATAGATTCTTTAATTAATAATTATATTATTAATAATTTAGCTTTTAATAACCGTTTTAGGAAATGGTTTTAGAAACGTAGGCACTTACCTCCACTAATATGTTTCGCATGTACTGAAGCGCTTAAGCTGCTCTTCAATCGAATTAAGTGGTACAATATCATAAATTGAGACGTGTGAAACGAGGAGTGGCCATTAATCTTTCCCAATTAACGGCAGGATTTGCCTTTCGTGCAGTAACTAATACGACATAGGAACTCTTAGTACTGCTTATCTAAACCTAATACAATTACCGACCGATGTTATATGTCTGTTGTCGGAGTGGATATATTGGATTAATGTTTGGATACAATTAGGTAGTGAAGGATACCGCAAGCTTCTTAGTCGATAAGCCGCCAATAGGGGACTTTGGTTGAAGGACGAAATAAAAATGAATGCTAAAATTATTATAATAGACGGTGCTTGGATAATTTACAAAATTACTATCTATTTTTGAAGATTTCTGTCTGTAAGAAGCAGATATTGACTTTCAGAATCAGGCAAGTAATGAGATAACAGAGTGCATAAAAAATCCATAACTCGCAGACTAGCTAACAAGGGAACACCGGCAGGCATTTTTCAATTTTTTGGAATATCTCCGAAATTATAACTGATATTAAAAAACTTCTTTAACATAATTTGCAGTAAATTACATGCCCCCAAATATGACGTAACCTATTTTCGGAAAAATCTAATAACGGGGACAGGGTACCCCATGCGCCCATTTTTTTCAATAATTTCTTTTTTGTTTTATTTTTTAAAAGAACTCACCATCACATAGAAAACGATGGTGTATAACAAATTCAAGGAATTAATAATAATAATTAAAAAATAATAATACATATTTAAAATAACTAAACCTGTATATTGATATAACATCAAATAATAACATATTATCAGATGCATTTACTAAATTAATTTGTTCGCATTTTATATATTTTTTAATAAAATGCGAACATTCTCTTCTTTTTTCATTCTTCCACAATTATATCCTCAGAAAGGCGCGCATACCACTAATAAATTTGGCGCACATGACGAAGAACTAAATATTAACACGCAATATATTGTAACGAGCGCCAACTTTTTAAACTGGCGGTTCCGATAGGCGTCCCTAGATGGCGTTAGCATAGCGGAAGAAAGAACTACCTACGAGGAAAGACAGAGGGCAGTACCGGGTCGAAGATTCGTGAATATTCTCCTGAAATCTAGAAGGACGTTCTAGAAGGGTCCCGAACCATCTGGAAGTTTCGCGCCAGGTATAAATAACGCGTCGGATTGGTCAGGAGGCAGTCAGTCGACACGAGTTGGACGCGGGATCGCGAGTGGAAATAAAAAGAGTGAATTAGTACGTGTAATATAAATATCGGTGCAAATAAATCGTTTACATAAATAAAGACATTAGTGATTAAGTGATTTAATTAATAAGCATTTTTAATAGATTTTAAATACCGTAATTGTGTTAATAGAATAAGTGAATTTAAATATATCGCCTGTGTGTTTTTCTAAACCCCGACAACGTTTTAAAAATAGAAAAACGTTACAATATATTACAGTTATGTTAGCTCCATTTGTACTGATTTAATTAACTAAAATAAGATATAAATGCGTAGAATTTTATACTTTTTTAAAGAAAATAGTGTCAAAGAATGAATAATATTTTATGTAGTTGATATACAGATTACATATTTTTTGCAACATTTAATGTAACTGTGTTTGTATTGTGTCACAAGTAATATGTTCAACACATTAGCTATGTTAACTGGCAGCACGAGAAATAAAACATCATTTGAAATCATCGTCTACGTGCCTTTTCGAAGGTTCATGCTTTAATAAATCTTGATATTCTAAAGTTTCATGGAAATCGGAGTATGACACCTGCCGGTGTTCCTTTGTAGGTAATCTAATCTAAGTATCTACATGGAAATAATCAGGGGAGAAAGGTCGAACATCAGAACAGATTTGGCCGAAGAAGGTTTCAAACTCGAAAAAGTAAAAAAAATTAGGAAACCTACTAACTAAAATAAAGAAACACAAAAAAAAACATAGAAGTGGAGTACAGAATACGAGTTGAATCAATAAAGTGCAACAAGGTCAATGATAACATATAGACAACCTGGTGAAAATCAGTATCAATTAAGAAGTGTCGAAAGAAAAATTGTACGAAAACAGACAAAATGTTGAGAGATGGTAGTTGTGTTAATTAAATAAACAAATAAATAAATAATTGGTGCTGATATACAAAAAGTATTTACACACGTCAAGGAAATATACATACATATAGTGATACAAATTATCGCAGATGCACGGCACAAAATTAATTTACATTATAACATATAAACATTCGGTAAGATAAATTTCAAATATGTTTAAATTTGATTCAGTCAAATTGTTTTCAAATATCTCAAAAATTAATTAAAGTGCATCTATCAAGTCACTAACATCTAGTGAGAAAAGCAGAAACTTATCTCTTATCATTTAGTATAGATACCTGTAAACTGATTTGACAAGTAACTAAACTTTAAAATTTTATTGTTTATTAAAATACTACAGTGAAAGATTCTCCCATGGCCTGAATTGAAGACGGGTGATTCAAATAGTTTAAGACGGCATAAATCTGGTGAACGCAATCAAGCAGTTCCTGGTTGTTTTAAATGGAAATATTAGGAAAGCTATGTTTGAAAAAAAGAACAGGGAATAGATTATCGAAAAAAAAAATAGTTAGTTAGAGCGAGTCGGGTTAAGAATCACGGAATAGAGTTAAGAAACATCATGCTTACAAAAAAGTCAAATAAATCACGCGTATCAAAAGTTAAAAAATGCTAAAAGCATACAGAAAAACCAGAATACCAAATACATAAGAAATTAGGCTATTATATTCAAAGAATTGATAATATTACGAAAAATAAAACTTACCCACAAAGAAATAGTGACAAAACCTAATCCAGAAGAGAGAAACTAGCAATCCAGAGGATTTTAAGATAGATTTGAGTGAACTTACATTACCAGTGACCGCCCAGAGCACATTCCGGATCTCGAACTTTCGCCAATTCCTGGGAAAGAGAACAGCAGAATGGGATGCTTGGCTTGTACCAGTTTATTTCATTAATAATCTATTCAAATTTAAAATCTACGATAAAAAAACATTAGTAAATAAGTAGAGAATAGTGAATTAATTTTTCTAAAAAGAACTTTATCTTTGAAAAACGTAAAGATTACTGTTTCTCATAGAATTTTATTGTTTCATGAGCTAAAGTAATCCGTCTTGGTTAAGTTGTCAATTTAAAGAGTGTCCTTTCTTAGGTAAACATACATTTAAAATCTAAAACATTTAAAAACGACTAATCGTATAACTTACTACTTTACTAGTTTACTAAACAGAACTCTAATACAAATTATAGGTTAAGACATAAATTTCTTGTTGAAAAGTTAATTTACTGTTTTTTTGTTTGAACATCAATTTAGATTTGAATTTGTGTTAACTTGAAACTTACTTATAACAATATATTTCATTATTTTTTCGTAATTAAACCGTAATTTAAGGCAGGAAATATTTAAATTTAAAATTAGATAAGTAATGATAACTATGATCGAAACTTTCGAACTCTTTAATGTCCTGAGATTTAAATTAATACAAGGAGTCATATAAATTGATTTTTATTATTACAATATTGTCGCGAATCTTCGCTTTAAGGGTTGGAAGTTTAGAGCTACTCGCTTCTTTAAATATAAATAAATACTAACAGGGTATTTATCTTTTTCTGGCCCTAGGGTTGAGGGTTGTTAATTATAAACTACCACTTTATATTCTACATTAAATTTATTAATCACACCACACTCTTCAGAGACCACAAACTGAATGCCAATACCTCGTCTTCATCCCCTCGCGAGCGCGATGCTCGCAAAACGCTGATGAGGTTCCGGTAATCCGATTGTCATCATCTGAACACATCTTTATCTGTTTCTTAAACCTAACTTATTTCTATGTAGTGGAACTTGTTTATAATTAAATGTATAGAAAATTAAATGCCTAGATCCACAACTAAATCTACATTAAGTTAGATCACAGATAGCTATGTTATTGTCAAACATATGCTTACTAAGTTAAAACAAAATCGGAGCGCCATTTAAAGAAGTGTAAATACTTCTCTTCACAGTAAAAGATCTGTTCAATCAGAATATTTTTAAATTTACTTTTGAATATTTCCGAATTTTAATTTTTAATGCACAAGGAGAGAACAATGTAGAATTTTATAACTACAAAATTTTTAATAACTTGATGAACGGGTATATTTAACACTTAAATTATTTTTATTTCTAGTATTGTAGTGATAAAAAGATGCTTTAGTTTCATAAATATGAATTTTTAAAATGTAAAACACAAACAAAAATATATTGTGCTTGTGTTGATCGGCATACTGTCAGTTAGGTTACATGATTGTCTTATGTCTTTTAGAATTCGCATCATACTAGTAAATTACTTTTATACCATAATTTCATATTTATACAGTTCTTCTTGATATTTCGCTGGAAAACTCTAGCTATCTTCGAGTTGTCTTTTTTTTACCGTGTGCGAAATGATCAATCTACAACCTTGAATTGAATAAATTTAAAAAAAAAACATGAAATCATAATAATAAATTAAGCAATCAATATAAGGATCTCAAATTACAAAGCTATAACATCCTTCCTCGAATATAATATCTAGCACGTCAATATGATTGCTGGAACCCATTAATGCTTGATAAAGTTTAGCGGAAAATTTCGGCAAAACTTTTAAACGCGTGGTATATCATCACTACAAATTTTGCCAGATGTTTTTTACAATCACGAATTGATACGTGAAGAGATAGAACAAAACGTTATAGGCAGAAATGTATGTATGTTGCCCCAAGAGTTTTTGTGCCGATTACTAAAGAAATATTGTTTTGTGTTTTCGGTAACAGTTGGTAGTGTTTACCATATGTAAAACGTCGTCCACACAAAAGATATTTATTAATTTATTAAATATTTATTAATATTCGGATATGTTAACTCCCAGTTAAGCCAAAATTTATGCCTTATCAAGACTAACCAGGCGAACAACATTATCCAAATGTATTTATTTGGAACGAGTGATAATGGAAACATTCGTTGTTATGTAAATGTGATATAAAAATTAATACCTAATTGAGATGTTGACACATTTTTAAATAGCTACGCTATAGGCATCTATAAATTGTTTTGAAAATAAATATAGTGAAATTTATTTATTTATTTTAATTTAACACACATACAATATTTGGCATTATTTTAAAGAATCTGTCGATCTAATTGCGGTGGGCATATCTCATGGAAATTGTAGCTTCACCAAACTTATTGTTAGTAGAAACCATCAACTGTTCAAATGTTATAATTGATTAAGATTTTGCTTCATAGCTCAAGTAGTCATGGCAATTTTAACGCTTCCAGAAGCTTTTGGTCTTCACTGTAGATCAAAGTGCTAAAATTTCGGCAACTTTAACAGCTGTAGGATCAACAGCATACTTTATTTATGAAAACTAAATTATTACAAATCATCCTAACCCCGTGCTCCACCTAAAAAAGGTACTACACGAGGCTACCTATTCTAAGTACTATATGGGTTCCATAACAATTGAAATGATCCTACTCTAACTAAATAACTTCCCTATGATTTTTAATAACAAAAATATAATACAGTAGCCTCGCGACCATACGAATAATACTTTTGAAAAATGATAAAAAAAATGTAAAATGTGATTAGTTCACATAATCGCGAGTCTACTGTAAATCAGTCAGCTATCAGTTATTATTAAATGCGCCCATGGAACGACTTTCGTTATCTCCCAGCATTCGCCAAGGACACTGATTATATATAATATACTTATATAAAATCAATGGCCACGGAGTAAGGGAAAACCATGGCAAAAACCTTACTCTGGGAAAATCTGGGAAGAAGTCCCAGACCTTATTACTGATAGCCACAAATTATTATTATCCTTCTGAGTGCCGAAGAAGCAGCCCCCACGTCTCCTCAAATTCCGACAGCCTTGCCGTTCTCACGTAGCTGCTCCCTTTTCACGCATTCAGAAGTTGAACAGGAAAGATGATGACCTAAAAAAAACAAACAAAACAACAGCAGTACCTATTCTAATACTTAATAGTAACTTAATCCTAATTATTCTAACCAAGAGTAATTAAATAAATATTTATATTTTAAATATTTATAGTTTAACACCAATTCCGACCACTAAAGAGCATAAAATATTCATTTATAAGCGTGCTACCCTACTAACTATCTAAATATCATGCCGTAGCCTATCTAGTTCTTTAGCAACATTACTAAAAAATTCCCACCATTCGATCGACTCATTATCTCTAATTCAACAGCATACTGCATTGTGTCATTGTTACTAAGATCAATTCATGTAATGTAGCGGTGCACTGTTAAAAAACCTAGTGAAATTACATATAAAATCGTTGGTAATAAAATTCCCTATATGATTAGGTGACATTTCTACCATCCAGAAAATTTCACACGTACATACAATATTGAGAATATAATTTCTCTTTATTTTAACAACACATTTTTCTCCGTGTACATGAAAAGCAATGCTATCAAACTTTGAAAGTTATTTAATTATACTCAGGAGGCTAGAGGGTCACACATTGACAACACAACAAAAGACTAATACCAATTATTTGAGTTGTTAAGCGGTAAATATTTATGAAAAGCTCGAGACCATCTGTCCTGCTGTACCTTAGCGGAGAACTCAAATTAAGCCATCAATAATATATTGTGTGGGCCCAACATTGTACGGGAGGTACCAAATTACATTAATAAATTCGTGTCCCGTGTTAAACCTGTGACATTTGTGCTGATGTAATTAAGGAGGTGGCAGTCAATCGCCTCTTGCTCTTAGCTAAATAGAGGTAAGTCCCTTTATCACTGTCTGGCAAGGCATTCAATACTATTTGGACGATGGAGTAGGCATACGTATGCGAAATATCGAATAAATAAACGTACATGCAAATTAAATTAGATTTCGTTGGTAAAGGTGGATTGCACTTCTACATCTTCAAAATTTAATATCTACCCTCAGTAGGAGAAGTAAAATTAAATTTCTCAAAGTTGCAAAAAAAGAGAAATCATTTAAAAAAAATTATACGATATAGAAATGGGGGTGGGAGTTTCTCATTATTAGCTTTTCACGTTAACTTTGGGATGATATAATCTGCTGCAAATTATGTTAAAAAAAAACTTTTTTAATATCTGTTATAATGTCGGAGGTATTCCTAAAAATTAAAAATTCGCGCAAACTTTGTTGGAGGGAAGGAGCTGTACCTTTAAATCGGGTGTCGGGCAAAAAAAAATATAGATATAGTTTAGTTGATAAAAATCGAAACTGTCGAATATATTAAGAGACTGCAAGCAATATTTGCTTTTATAATAATATAATATGTCTTTATTTCCCATATATGTAGGTACACTTCTCACAGGAAAAATCGGGACACTAGCAATCGTGAATTTTAAAATTTCTTAGGTGTAAATGCAGCTTTCAGAGGATATATGCACTTATCAAAGCCATAAATCACTTTTTTGTGTGTATTATTGCGATCAAAGGTAAAGACTAAAAATTTAAACAGAAATAGAAATATGTATAGAGAAAAAGGTTTATAATTAAATAAACACATTGGAATTTCGGTGGCGGTGTTTCCTTAGAAATGCCGAATACGGAAATATTAATGCAAAAAAAATACATAACAACTAAAAGGCCTCTTGAGTAGACGGCACCATGTAGAAATAAACATATATGTATTTAACTTGTTTGATGTTATGTAGAGATAATTTTTTTTTTTAAGAAAACATATGGTAATGGGGTTTTAAAATTATATTACCTATTACTATGATATTAGTTACTTACTTTGATTTATGCCCGTAAGTAATACTTTAGCAATAGACAATATGTCAATCAGCCTCCTGAGTTTTTGAACAATGTGATTTTTACATTGATTAATTACACTATTATTGATGTATTCATTACGGTTGTTGTTTAGTATTCTTAAATATTGTATTACTACAAAATATTTTTCTATGTATTAAAAATTTACCAAAAATAGTTCAAGATTATTTACGAAATTTTTAAAGCAATTAATTTCGCAAAGAAATTATTTATTTTATTAACCCTCCGTTTTATTGTATTTTCAAGAACTTATATCTTAAGTATCGTCTGTGTAATCCAATGTCGTTCTATTTTATTGAAATATAGCTAACACGTTTGTTCTGTCAGCTTCAGGCAACGAAAAAGTATTACATGTATCAAATTCAACAATAAATATAAATAAGCACTAACTGAGATTGACGAACAATATGCTTTCTTACAATGTTTGTTATGTATTATAAATCCAATATTTAAATAATTGTTAATAAACCTGTGCTACATAAAGACAGTTTGTAAAGAGACCCAGTGTTGGCCATATCTCAAGAAAATAGATCAACGACGTCAGATTACACAGACGATAGCTAAGATATATTTTCCCTATTAAAATACAATAAACGTAGGGTTCATAAAATAAATAATTTCTTTGCGAACTTAATTGCTTTATTTAAGAATTTTATAAATAATCTTAAACCTGGTTTTGGTAATTTTTTATAGATAGAAGAAAACTTTATAGTAATACAATATTTAAGAATATTAAACAATGGTACTTAATACATCAATAACAGTGTAGTCAATAAATCTGTGAAAATCACATTATCCCAAAACTGAGGAGGCGAACTGACATATTATCTATTGCTAAACTAATACTCGCGAGCATAAATCTAAGTAAGTAACTAATATCAAAGCAGCACTAACGAGTAGCATAATTTTAAATAATAAAATCCCATCACCACATGTTTTCTAAACAAGAATTATCTCTACATAACATCAAGCCAGTTAAATACATATATATTTCTAAATGAAGCCGTCTATTCAAGAGTTCTTTTTGTTGTTATGTATTTTTTTTCATTGGTATTTCTAAAGGAAACGCCGCCACCGAAACTCCAATTTGTTTATTCTGTACATAAACCTTTTTCTCTCTATATTTATTTATTTATTTATTTTTCTGTTTAAATTTCTAGTCGTTACCTTTGATCGCAGTAATATACATAATTAAGTGATTTATGGCTATGATAAGTGAATATGTCCTCCGAAAGTTACATTTACAATCAAGAAAATTTAAAATTCTGAATTGCTGGTGTCCCGATTTTTCCTGTGAGAAGTGTACATTAAAAGGAAATCGCAATGACTTTAGATGGAAAACTAACTACAGTTTCCTCTGTTCTTCCACTCATACCTTGTTTTACAATTTTTTTTTTCATTCCTGTAATAAAAAAAATTGATTCGCCATATACGACCAAACAGTATTGTTAAATTAACTAAATTTGGTTAGCTCACACCTTTTCTGAGTGCAAAAACAGCCCGATGGTCAGTAGTTTAGCCACCCTAGGGACACTGGCATCTTAGTAGATAACTTCGAAACGAGTTTGGGATACCTGGAAACCCTAAGAGTCCTACCCAGACACAACAGAGTTACCTTGGTAACTTTTGGTTCATAGTATAAAGTATAATTGGAAAGTGTGGTCAGTTTAATCACAAGAAGAAAGTTTTATCCGTATATAATGTAAATCTAGACACGATGCCTTCATTTTAATAATCATAAATCAATTTAATCTCATCAAATGTGTGCATGAACATATTTACATCAGCCACATTTGGCATCCGCTTGACATAATGATCCCCTCTTCGTGATTTCGAATAAATTGATTGGAACTAGTGTTTAATGCTATTCAACTGTACATATTTGTCACTTATTTATTTCACGTGTTGCTGCCCCGATTTGCCAGTGTCAGTTTGGGTAATTTCTTATATACTTATAGCGGTTGTATTGAAATAATACCTGCTATTTTTATATCGCCCCTTTAATTTGTAAACAATTGTCGGTTGCTTCACTTAAGCATGTAGGTTAAGTGAAAGCAAGTGTTAAGAATTTAGCTACAGAAACAGATAAAATCACACACAATTCGTATTTCTCGACAGTGATGTCTAAACTAAACAAAGGCCTCTAACACCAAAGAAAAAGAATCTATTTTATTTCATATTATAGGTGCAACTGGCACTGTGAACTGTGGAATTTGTAATTTCGAAAAATTGAATAGGTGAAGGTTCAAATAAAATTAACAGTAGTAAAGTTTGCTCCGAAAGCGTGCATCGTCTCCATTTGTGAATGTGAGAAAAAAAATTTGGTGAAAATATAGCTGCGAATATGCCTAATCTAGCTGCGAGAATCCTAAAATGGGGCTAGAATGTTTTAAATATCGCAAAATCGTTCGTTCAGGTAGATACACTTCTCCGGCTTTCCATGTCATTTAACAGACCACATTGAATGTATATTAAAGCGCCAAAATTAACGAATAGTTTTTGAAGGAAGGTAAGCATCTTTAAGCAGTCAGGACGTGCTTGAACAGACGTTATGAAACTAACTAATCCGCAGGTATATGCGGAAAATTGCGCGATATGTTTTATCCAGGCCGTGGGTTATGAACCATGAGCCATGAGTGGTGAGGCATGGGTTTAATTGATTTATACTACTAGAACTCTGGCAGCTCCAATACCTATAGTATGTATATATGAATGGAAGGTGATATTACACTGCGATCTAGGAGATCTATTGTGTCCTTTACTTTTGCTATTACAGCTGGCCTTGTAATCCTATTTCTTTCAGAAGGTGTAGGATATGAAAGACCCCTGGTTACGTAAGTCTCCCTCTTCGATTTCACGTGCTCCCATATGCAACGCCCTTGAATTGTACAGTGCTACGCAGTTTGAGAGGGGATGAATGGGTGTTTCATCCTGTTCCCCACAAAATCTATATTCAGATTACTTTGCTAACCCAAGCTTATTTAGTTCTTTCAGTTTGTAATGGCCTAAAGATATTCCTGTCAATTTGCGAATATTGTTTTCACTCAGGTTGATGCATTCTGTGAACCTTTTCTGGTTATAGGTTCTCAGAAGAGTTTTGTTTTGCCTCGTTCCCTGGAGATTCTACCAATAATTGAATCTCTTCTGCTCCATTTCGCTTTTCATTTTCTTCAATATTCTATTGCTACTTATCCCGCAAAAGGATTCAGATCCAATAAATGGTATTCCAGTCCTCTTTTTGCAAGTTATTCGTTATTTCGTTTCCTTACACTTCTGTGTATCCTGGAACCTACATGAGGGTTACCTTATTCCTTTTGCCTAATTTGTTTAATTTCACGAGGCATTCATAGACTATCTTAGAACTGATTTCATGAGAGCTCGGTGCTCATGGCTGCTTGAATATAATCATAATCTTCTACTTCCAGTAAGTTCTAAACGCATCTTTTAATGGCGGGTATTTCCGCCTGGAAGATACTCGGGCGTTTCCCTAAACTTATAAAGGATCTAGGCCTTATATTCCTATTCCAGTTCTCTCTACCGTTTTGGAGCCATCAATGTATACCTCTTGTAGTTTTAATAGCTCTAGTAGATTCAATAGTTCTACTGGTAGCTCTAATATCTCTGTCAGTTCCAGTAGCTTAAGTAGCTAGTAGTAGAAATAATAATTTGTATCATTTTACATTACATTACGCATAACTTACGAAACAATTAATGTACATCTTGAAAATTCGAAAGTATTCTAACTTTCACACATACAAACCTCCCCAATAAATAATCGAAAGAAAAATATTTGACAAAGAAATGCAGATTCCAGTGTTGTAAAAAATGAAATAAATTCATAAAGCTTAGCTAACACTGAAGTTGAAAATGCTAATTTTCAGATCACATTCTTGAGCAATTTACAAGGCATAATAGAAACTGCTACATAATAGACTGGGTGCATTCAAAACACTTTCCGCATAAGCTGCAAACCAGTTCTTTTGTCACGATTCTACGACAAACATGTTAATTGGCTGTTTAAATGTTTTTATTGGAAATTGCGGAAACTTTCCTACAGTTAACGGTTTGAAATCCAGCGTTGAGCTTTGAAATGATTGCTAATAAGACGTAATTCGCGTTCGTAGAACGTAAATTTTTAATTAAGCGTAAAATTTGACTAACCTATAACTTTCTATTCGGGTAACGAAGATAGTAATTGCCCTATAACTCGATTTTCGCTAAAGCTTTTTACGGCTTTCGGCCAACTTCAACGCTTAGAATTTTAAAGAAGATATTCACGATAGCTAGAAGTTTAATTAGTTATTCCTTTTCTTGAATGAATAGGGAACGTACTGCGATGTACTTGTATGGTTAAAAGTTAGAAACGATGTATGCTAACAAGTATTGGTAAATATTAACTGTATCTCTGAAAGCAACACCTAGATTTACGTGATCGTTCTCCATACTTTACTCTGCTGAACTTCCGAGCTGCAACTGCCACCTGAATCTTCTTCTGGTGGAAGTTTTGTCCACACCCGTAAAGGACATATTTAGGACTGCTGCTGCTACTGTTGACCTGAAACTGAAAGACTAACACACGGGGGCGGATTTATAAAGGAATGGCTGTTATGGATCAGAAGAGCGTGACGGTTCTGATTGTATTGTTTGGGAAAGAGAAAAATCTTCCAGGTGTTGTGTAGAATATAACCGTCTTCACGGTTCAGGTTATTAGGATGTTTATAGATGTCAATGGATTGCATTAAAAATTAATTACTTATTAATTACTTCCAAGATGTATACAGGGTTATTATTGTATAGCACTTTTCCAAATAAAGGGGTTAAAGATATACATAAGCAATGTCTATATACAAAAAATTACAGTTCTAAGTACACGGAGTATCGAGAAAATGATTTTTTTTTATTCGAGTCCGGCCCTGATTCATTTAGCATACCGGTGAACCATCGGTCGTCGCTACACTTTGAACGTTGGAATTACATTTAGTGTGCACTTGCTATTCGCAGTGGATGCATGCGTTTGCAATGGCAGCGTATAGATTTGAAACACGCTACATAAAGTTAACAATCATACATTAGTTTTAATGCAAACATAATAAGTTTATTTTAAAACAAATTTAACCTTTAAAATGTACTACTATTTTACGTGATACACGAGTTCATGGCAAAAGCACATCATAAAAAAAACACCTGACTGCTTTGTTTGCATTTTGGTGCTTCCGTCTTATCTCAGTTTAAATCTTGTGTAAATAACATCTGCTTTGAATGTATTCACTATGCCTAACATTTAATTTTTTCGATGTTTATTTACAGATGGTTGAAATTCATTTCTTATCAGATTTATGTGCATACATACGGTAAACACAGATGTGGGCCGTCTTTAACTACAGTTTGGGCCCTAAAATTTGAAAAATTACAACATGAACATAGAACCGTAATTTTTTGTATATGGGCATTACTCATGTATATGTTTCACCCCTTTATTTTGAAAAGTGCTATACAATAATAACCCTGTATATGTGAGGAGGGTGATGTTACACTGCAACCTAAGAGATCTCTTGTGTCCCCTATTCTTGCTGTTTTACAGCTAGCTTTCGAATCCTATTCCTTTCAGAAAATGTAGAATATCAAAAGGTCCCAGGTTAGGTAAGTCTCCCTCTTCGACTTCACATGGTCCCAGGTGCAACGCCCTTGAGTTGCACAGTGCTACGCAATTTAAGAGGAGATGGATGGGTATTTCGTCCTGCTCCCCACAAAATCTACATTCAGATTCCTTTGCGAATCCAAGCTTACTCAGGTGTTCTATCAGTTTACAATGACCTGAAAGTATTTCTGTTAATATGCCAACATTGTTCTTACTCAGATTGCAGCATTCTGTAAACCTCTTCTGCATGGTTATTGGTTCCCAGAAGAATTTTACTTTGCGTCATTCCCCGGAGATTCTCCCAATAATCAGATTTTCGCCGCTCCATTTCTCTTTTCAGTCTCTTCAGTATTGTACTGCTACTTATCCCACAAAAAGGTTCAGGCCCTACAAAAGGTATTCCAGCCCCTTTTTCGCGAGATTATCCGTTATCTCTGCTATATATGCACTAGGTACAATATAGCAGCGAACGGTTAAAATGGCTGTAAATACTTTTCAGGCTTTTAAAACGTCGGGAATAGAAGGCTGGATTCTGCCAGTCTTACTTCAGAAAGGCAGTACGAAATCCTTCCTCACATGATCCGGATAAGCCGAAGTAGTTTGGAGCTGGGTTGCATTCCAGAAGCTTGGCAAAAGGCAAAAGTCACTTAGTAGTAGACTTTCTTCTTAACTTTCAGTGAAGCTTCCGTCTGGCTTTCTTACAATTAGTACCATTCCTGTTTCGATACTGCCCTTCTAGGATCTTACGGTTGTAGTATCGAGGATTATGGGTCAAGGAACTGATTAACACGTTGACTGTCAGAGTGGTTCCAGGGACCGCTGTTGCCGCCTTAGAAAATGGCCAAAATTTCTCACTTTTGCGCCTGGCAGTCAACGTGTTAATGGTTTTAAAGAGTCGAAGAAATATTTGGCATTGTTCGACAAACAAATCCAGCAGCGTCATTAGAATTTTGCCTATTAGGCATGTTTCTCTATTTTACGTGTTGACGTCTATGGTGTACGTATCTTTCTTTTAGTTTTGACAAGGTTTTTTTTTTTAATTTTAACATAGATATCGAGTCAACTGGGGTTTAATAGCACCTCAGTTGACTCGCTGTTAATATACGATGATGTCAAAGGAATTGACTGAGGATGCCCCTTCGGTTGTACCAAACCTTTACGGTTCCAGAATACTTCAGAAGTTGTACAACTTTCAGATTCACACCCATGAACCTGGTCGCATTGGAAGTCATCGTGTGCTTAACTTGAAGCGGAAATTTTTAAAAGTCGAAACTCCGAACATTCACCACAAAAGGTGAAAAGCTATTAGCAGCTGCCAGTGAAGGCTTATACAGATTCTGGCTTCCGTAATGTATTGTTCTGACATAGAGTCTTCGGAAAGAAAGTAGTCTCTTGGCTTTTTGTACATAAGCCCCCATTTCATCTACTCATTAACTTATACCAGCCGTTCCAGAATCCTAGTACCCTACCCTAATCTGTCCATGTCTCTGGATAGTTGATCGAAGTAATCCTCTAGGCTTATTTTTAGTTTCAGAATTGAACAACGTCATGAATATGTTTGGTTGATCAGTTTCGTTACAGAACCCGTACTCTTATACTATCAGATCAGTCTTAAAGCTTTTTTCTCCCTTAATGTATGCAATGAAAATTTTTTCATTTACAAAAATTCATTTCACCGGCTCAGATTCTTTTCCGCAAAAAAATGCGTAGTGTAAGCCTGTATGTGATTTACATGTTCCTAAATCTTCAAAAAATTTAAAATTTTTGGGTTGGGGATTGTTCTTTCTGAGAAATACTACCATATTAATATATCCATTGTACTAGTGCATAGTGTATAGGACATATTAATATAGTTTTATAATGTGTTTTCATTGCATAGCAAACATCACATGAATATCTGTTGATTAAATTTTTAGATTTTCCGTCTAGAGCGCCCAGCATGACGCATTGAAGCTCAATAACGTAGGTTAAAACAAGCCGAGCGATTACTGCGCCAAATCAAAGACAGAAGAATTTAATCAAATTCCTAGTAACGGGAACATTCATTATTAACAGGTACGACTGCAGGTGGAATGCAAAAGATCGATTTTTGCATTCCATTCGCAGCTTTCATCTTGTTCGGTAAACTAATATTTTGATGAAATTTATACAAAGAAATATAGGAAAATAATAATGTTTCAGCAGTGCCGTTAAAAAAAAAAATTGTGTCAAGTAAATAATCTTAGGTAGACTCAGCTAAAAATATGATGACATAGGGAAATAAGGCATAAGGAAAGATACATCTTCTTTGACCTACCAGCGATTGCATATGAGCAGATTCTAACAATTATATTTTTATTGAATTCTTTGCCGGAAATTATAAAGGTCAATTTCTGCGAATGTAAATCTTCCTATATCGTATAGGCTATTTATTGTTTAATAACAATTAAACAATAAATTGTGCATGTCATCGATATTTACACTATCTTTATTAATATAAAAGCAGGTAATACATGAGATGATTGAAATTAAACTATAAATTCAATATTTAGTGAAATAAAAGTCCTGTATTATACAACTTGTTAATAGAAGAAACACGTCGTACAGCCACCTCGGCAACCTAATTGCTACTGGTAAAAAAAAAGAAACTACTCATTAGTTTATAAGAGGGAAGATTGCTAAAACGCATGATCAGAAGTGATGAATACATAAAGCTTATACATAAAGACTTATGTATAAGTTTTTGGCCCTCTGGTGAAGAGGGATCGTATTTCTAAATACCACTAAAAACCGAAGGATAGATATCTAAGTAAAAGGCAAATAAAAGAATAAACGTTTATCACGTAAATCACAATAATATATATTGTTTTTTATTGTTTCTTTGTTCTACCTTTTGCAAATAAAATTTTTGCAAGTTGTTTCACGCGCGGAGCATTTAAATTTATCGAAATTCTAACACCTACGAAAATAATCGCTTTGATAGTGTGATATCCTTAAAGAGTGTTTAAAGAATACGGAAATTTGAAGGGTGTTTTACAGGAATTTAGACCCGATTCAATTCAGTTTTATTGCTTTTAGATAGAACTGTAACTACGTTAAGTTAAACGAAAAGTTTTATCGTAAAAGAAACACGAATATTGAAGAAATAATGATTTCACATTTCAGAGGATATTGATAAAGAAAAACAAAATAACTTTTCATTTTTCCAAGCTCATTTTTTTTTATCATAAAAATATAAGGGAAAGGAAATGAAAAATACAACTGAATATTTGTTCTGCACGCTAAAAATAAAGCGCTCATTACGTCTAATTGTATCTACATTTTTTGAAGCGTTAAAATTCTGAGAAAGCGATGAAAAAATCTTTCCAATTAGTACATCTGACTAAATTTGGAGTGGAAAGGCAGTATCTTCTATACTCGTACAAAAGCAGATACTCAAATTTTATGAAATATTAGGGAATACAAAACGAATATGAAAACGTCTAGCGTCAATGGATTCTAATTATTGCACCCAAGTTAATTGTTCTAAAACTTTTACTAAAATTTGTATTCGTAATATACTACAAAATATTTTATATTTATTATATCTTTGGCCTGCATTGATTTAATATATTTAGATTTAACAAAGAAGTGAAATGCACCAAAAAAAACGGCAATCTATAGCAGTTATCGGAAGAAATCTAAATAAAATCTGAAGAAAATCTAATATAATCACCAAGCGAGAAGTTTATAACCACAAAAGAAAATCGCGATAAAAGCATGTGAACGTTAAATAATCCTGCCGTAGAACATTCACATTCATTTCTCACAGCGGGATTTATAAGTGTGTGTTTAGCTTCACGAAATACATTAAGAAGCTTCTTAAATAATCGGAAAAGCAAACCGAATTATGTCAAAAACCACTTATAAACTTGTTTACGGTAATTAGAAGGAAGTTTATATTAGGCAAACAAGACCTACACATAATATATCAGATCACTCTACATTACACGAAATTCGTTTGTTCGGGACAATTGTTTCAGAAAATCGTGGATTTCCATTTTCAGCTGAGTGAGAGCATTCGTTTTATGGGAATAAATCTATCAATACATGTTTCCAGTTCAATAAGTTATTACATACATTTTTGTTAGATCAAGTTTTCTACATTAATACTATGTCCAGCATTACATATATGTTGTACCACTCTCGGTGATTTAACCTTTCTCATAAACGCAATAATATGTAGAATAAGCCGTACTATAGTTACCGCAACCAATTTTGTGTCTTTCGTTATAATTGGATTTATCTTTGGAGTTACCTAAGAGATTTTTTTAATGCGAATCATAAGATAGGGTACGTCCTATGTCTTACAAAATTCTATGGAAAGTTAATTTAACAGCGTCCTTGTTGCGGATTTTTACTGCGGTTAAAGTCGTTGAGCTGTTTCGGTGGTGCTTATTTGCACTACGTTTTCAGTAAAGTAAGAGTTGTAGATCGCTACGTTTTCAATGTACTCCTTCGTGCCTGACCTAAATAACGGAATCTGTTTGGTTAAAGTAAGAAAATATAAAGTTAAAATAACTATGTAGATTTGACAATATTTCTAGCATTGTTTTAACAATCAAGGTCATCTTATCATAAACCTTCAATAATATCGTTAGAGCAAAAAGTGTGGCAAGAAATTTGTTAGGTTAAACAAATATTTTAAGATAAAATGAACAAATGCTGTCTGTTATTTCAAAATAACCATTTTTCAAAAATTCAGTCAAGAATTCAGTATGCCATTGTTTTGTGGGCTGCACACCCTCACTCCGAGGTGGTCTTTTTCACGCAGAAAGCGATTGTTAGAGCTATTGCAGGCGCAAAAATTTCCGATTCATGCCGACCGATTTTTTCTCTATCAAATATTACCTGTATCGTGTTTGTATATCTTTGGAAATATGTTGTTATATATTGTAATGGAATGTGTACTCGATATTATTTAAATGTAAAGTTACTATTTTACTTAGTTATATTTTAAAACTAACAAAGAAAAGGATATACAATGTAGCAGCAGACAGCCAGACGATGTCCAGGTGATGTAGGAAATCTCTGCATTTGACAAGTCCTTCAAAGCATTTCCTTCGGGAAGTAAAGATGATCATCTTTACTGCAGTGATATACCTACACATCGAAAATAAATATTAGAATTTGAATAGTATATTTTTACAATAGATATTGACAGATCAATGTTGGATCCAAGTTCAATTCAAATGAACATTTTTTTACAGTGTATTTATTTCATTTAAATTTAGTCTAATAAAGTTTTTATATGCATTGGCATTCCAATTGCATTGATATGTCAACAGAAAGACATGGGAGATTGCTGGAAATGGGGTTCTGTCACAATTCTATGTGTATAAATAGTTGCCTACTTTTTGTGTACAAATTTTAAATGTATTTTTCTCATGATCCATTTTACTTTATTATACACCTTTATTATATTTTAATTGTAAGGTGATTTCGTTTAAACATCTAACAGTCCATTCGGTCAGATGGACATTCTCATGTATTAAACAAAGTATATTCTCCTCGCGTCGGTGAAATTAACGAACATTCTACGACAGTTGTACTCCTTGTCGAAGACAATCGCTTTCAAGTCGGTTAAAAGTTTGCAATTCGAAACCATTCAACAGCCAACCTTCGTCAGAGGCAGATGTGTCTCAATTTGTTTTCGTAAAATTTAACGACTATTTTGATAAAATCCAATTTTATTCTAAATTACAACCTAAAAATAATTGTTTATTGTTAAACAAGTTTATCACATAAATATTATTCAAATTACCTACAACCTTTGGGGTAATTTTTCTCCAACGACGATTTTCCCGAGTAATGTTCCTGTCCTGATCGAGCCATCCTCCGTGATCTAAAGTACCTACGATGTACCAGGGCCCCTATCAGATACCCGACCATTCCTGACCACACCGATGTTCGTTGAATTCGTCCTTTTTGAAGGTATTCCTCGTCAAATCTACCTAAAAATAAACGTATTATTTCAATTCTAATCTAAATTTAATGATACTTATAAGAAATTTCATATTAATACGTTCAGCAAATTTTGGAGTTAGGAATTTGTTTGTATCATTGCTGAACGGTTTGCAGTCACTTGGGGAAATTTCTATAAGTTGGTAGTATTTTAGGAATTTAGGAAGTATTTGATATGTATTTACTATACGAACCAATATCCAGCAGTTTTACCATCAAGGTTGGTCATTCTGATTTACATGTCGTCTAAGCATAGCACAACACGCGTTTGAACGTTCAGAAAACGCGGGAATTTTGAAATTTAATTTAGACGTGTTTACGTTCTCGACAATGAATTTATATTGCAAAAGGTGGAATTACTAATAAAACGTTATTGTTGTTAATTAAGCGGACTCACGTAACTTACCTGAATTAAGAATATCCTTAGATTTATGTCTGATTTGCTTAATAATAATGTTTTCATTATACATGAGAGATTGATCACTATCGAGGTACAACACTATCGTGTCTACTACGACATCCTGGAAACTGGTCATTAACATGCAAATTCTATCTATTCGTTAGTTTCGTTATGTTTTTGATGTCAACGTGCTTCAATCGGAAATTCTCGCCCTGCATGCCATCTGGCTTGTGAGAGAGCACACTTCTTATTTAAAATTAATAAATATAGATGACACTGGGATGTTAAAAATTTAATTTTTACTAATTTAATTAATGTATTTTTTTAAACCGGATTGTGTGCTACTCTATACCGTTACAATACATATATAAAAATATATATGCCACCAGGACTAGAAATGGTTTGTGATTATGATAGACCAGAATGTACTGCTGTGGTCTGGCACCCGGGTTTCCGGAAATTCAAATTTGTATTTTTATTAATCCCAAATCATCTTTATCAATGTAATGATAGAGTTTCCACAATTTTAATATTTTATTTTGAAAAGATTTTGTTAATTGATTTGATTGCTGGAATTATAATTGTTCTGTTTAAATTTAAATTCATTCAGTTGTACATTTTGCGGTTACCAGTATTGTATGTAGTTCATTGTAATATTCTAGTTTGTATTTTCTTTGCATTTCATGCGCCGCTTTGGCACGCAATTGTAAATTGGTATATGTATGCGATGTTTGGGCCCCTAAAAGGTAGTTCCTTAAACGATGCCGGAGTAAGTACATGTGTTTATTTTGTTTGATGCCATTTTGGTTATTTCATTTTCATTTAATATGTTGTTCGGTTAATTTGAAATTTTTATCATCTTTCAAGGAACTCATTAAATAATTGCTGTTGTATTTTATTTGTGTACACATGTCAGATATAAGATCAGTTATTGTAATTTGTTTTAGAAGAAATTGTTTTTTTGTTTTAAGAGTTTAAATTTTCCGTTTCTTAGTTTTCAAATTAGTTTTGAGTAATTAATCACCTTGGTTTAGGTGAAAAGAAGCTTTGTGCTTGTATTTAAATTTCAATATTAATATTCTTGTTTTGTCCACGTTTGATTTAATTTAGGTTGTTGTAAGTTTGAGATCACGTGGATTTTTTGTGGAATAGGATTTTCTTCTAGAACAAATTTGTCTTTTGTTTGTTGAAGGATTTGCATCATCCTTTTTAATTGTAAAGTCTAATGCAGTTTTTGTTTTCGGCCAGAATCTTAAATTCACGGTTTCATTTCTGCATCATTGTAATTCAATGTTTTTTTTTCTTTTTTTTTATAATAAATTTAATGATTGTTAATGTCATTCAAAATTTCAGTTCTTTTATTTTTGATTACTTACGCCCACATTTTATTTTTCATGATTAGTTCAATTCTGAAAATAACCTTGAGGTTATTAGTTCTTTTGCGCCCTTTTATATTTTTATACTTTGAGCTAGCTAGATTTTTTTTTTCTATTTTTAATTTCACTTTTATTTATGCTGGTATCATCAGTACACAGCAGTACGTTACATCTTACTAGCTCGAGCCCTGAAAATTTAGATATCAAAATTTTTAATAAGATGTCCACTATCATAACCCCTTTTGACTTTTAATTTATTTACTATCTATCTCACTATCTCACTATCACTATGTAATCTCGTCCTCTCGATAAGAAAAACACGTTTTTTTATCCGTGAGCGTCCTCGAAGTACAAGTAAGGTTCGTAAATTCAAAAGGAAGTCAATTCAAAGAACAACCATGAATTGTCACCAAGGGCGAAATCTAAAATTTAAGAGCGCGACATTAGCAAATTGAAAAGATAGAGTCTCATATTAAACCTTATTAATTTTTATTATTACAATTAATATATGTATCGCTTACCTGCGTAAGAGAGAAGAATGGGGTCACTTCCGCG